>JANAVB010004398.1:1583662-1691162 GCA_029216955.1 Iris pallida | reverse complement strand
GATAAGGGGGGAGCTATGTTTCAGTTTAGGGCCGGAGGGGAAGAAAAAATTTTCGGTTTTGAGGGAAGGGGGGTGAAGTGAATTCTGATCGGCTATATTAAATATTTTATGATGTTACTAAGTAAATGTTGCTAAACATCGCAGATAATAAAATGTTAGCGACGTGCAATCCAATACGTCGCTAAAAAGTCCATATTATTAAAAATAATGACGTGTAGCATCTCGTAGCCACGTTACTTATGATAGTACCTAACTGTGGTCTCTATTAGTCATCCTTCATTACAATCAACGACGTATTATGACATATTTATTTGGAATCACTTAATTTATAGAATATAGCAATGTTTGTTATTGGAGTCATTGATAATGTCTCTAAATTGACTTATCAATATCACTATTTTTTTATTATCTAAAGGTCTTCATTCTAACATGAGGCTTGAAGTGGTACCCGGGGATTACCTCACCCTTAACATTTGTTTTTTATGTAAGAAGAGGAGTCCTCTTTTGTACTCAAGATCGTTACCCCAACTACAACAGTCAACATTAGTCAACCTCTTTCTACTTAGTTCCTCTGGTAGTGTACGAAGAATTATATAGTAAAGTTTTGAAAGTCTTGTAGCATTCTCGTATTATTTTCCGTAGATATACTATTGTCAAATGCATATCCATTATGTTCAAGCTTGGTTAAACATCTCCAGAAGCTTTAGAGCTAGCATGGACCTTTTATTGGTGTTAATATAAAGAACCCGAAGGCTAATAAAAAGAATAAGACTAAATAGATATTACAATAAAGATATTTTCAAGAAAAAATAGATGATCCAATTTTCCTTTATTTCCTCTATGACACCCGTATCAGTGGTTACAACCGCTAGTGATGGGACTGATAAAATTAGTTCCACTCTCAATTAGTAACCCTAATAAACTATAGTATGAGATGTATTGCAGTTACTTTCAAATCATTTGCCTTTATTTTTGAAACTTTTGTCGGACTAGCATTTCTAAGCTCATCAGAATTTGAAATCAAAGAATGGGGAGGAGATGTACTTGAAAATTTTGGATTCTCTTATAAGTACGCACAAAATTCACCTAAATAAATATGAGTTTCACCGTCACTTAAAAATATCCAAGTATAATATGAGTTTCTTATTCACTCGTGCTCCAATTAATCCAAAAAATAATATTTAACTCGGTTATGAAACTTTCACTTGTACAAGATAAACTTCATGATTTAAGATAATTCTAATTTAAGAAGCAACAATATACCATCTAAATGTTTAAGTTTCTTTTCTTTTTTTGATTGCATTCCATACACATCTACATGCAGAATTTGAAATCAAAGAATGGGGAGGAGGTGCACTTGAAAATTTTGGATTCTCTTATAAGTACACACAAAATTCACCTAAATAAATATGAGTTTCACCTTCACTTAAAAATATCCAAGTATAATATAAGTTTCTTATTCACCCCTGCTCCAATTAATCCAGAAAATAATATTTATCTCGGTTATGAAAGTTTCACTTGTACAAGATAAACTTCACTATTTAAGATAATTCTAATTTAATAAATAATAATACACCATCTAAATGTTTATGTTTCTTTTCTTTTTTTGATTACATTCTACACACACCTACATGCAGAATTTGAAATCAAAGAATGGGGAGGAGGTGCACTTGAAAATTTTGGATTCTCTTATAAGTACACACAAAATTCACCTAAATAAATATGAATTTCACCTTCACTTAAAATATCCTAGTATAATATGAGTTTCTTATTCACCCGTGCTCTAATTAATCCAAAAAATAATATTTAACTCGGTTATGAAACTTTTACTTGTACAAGATAAACTTCATGATTTAAGATAATTCTAATTTAATAAGCAACAATATACCATCTCAATGTTTATTTTTCTTTTCTTTTTTTGACTACATTCCACACACACCTACATGTCCTTAAGGTTGGGGGGCTCGAACCAGGCCGGCCCCGCCTGATATCTGCACAATATTCCACCTGAGCTACAAGCGTTGGACTTCTAAATGGTTTATGTTTAAATACAAGGAAAATTTAAGTATTTTAATATCGTGTGGGCTGAATGGTGTTATTACATAAATTCTTAATTGATCATAACTAACTTTAAAATATGTGATAAATCTAAAAGGGTTTTGTTAACATGTGCCCTAAGGGCATATGTAAATACATAGATTTACGCATAATTTATAAGGGTATTTTCAACAACACATTTATCAATTTACTTTTCATTTAAAATGTATCTTGATAAATGTAAATATGCATTAATAAATGTGTTGCTGAGAATACACATATAAAATACTCATTTATCGCTGTATTAATAAGACATGTTTGTTGGAGTGGCTGGGGTTCCCAACCTCTGTGAAGAAGACCCCAGAGTACGACGAGCACCGTTTGTGTGTCAGAGAAGCTCGGAGAGGTGATGAGGCCTTTCGGAAACGAAGAAGAAGCTCGGAGCTACCCGAATACATTCTGGAACATGAAAGGCAGAGTTCGGGAAAAAACTCTGCCCTAGGCAGAGTTCTGGCCGAACTCTGCCCCCTTGGTTCCAGAATCGTTTTGTCACGAAAACACAGATTTCTGGACGAACTCTGTATCGACGGGCTGAGGCTAATTTCAGGGTATTTTATACCGTTGGATCGTATCCTACGGTCCAGGTTTTGCTGTAGATTAGGGAGTTTATACATAGTTTTTTCTAACCCTAATCACAACACAACATTGAAGAAAATAGAGAGAAAAGAGGCAAGAGTGCCATTGCAACTTGGGAGAATAGAAGGAGGATTGAATGCCATTTTCAAAGGAGGATCGTGTTCGGGTAATCACTAATCGTCGTCTTTGTTCTTCGTAGCCTTGTAATAAGTTATTCTTGCTCCCAAGTGTTGTGGGATCCGTATTGGATCGGAAGAAGTTTATAGAGGGTGTACTCCTTTATTTTATTAGTGAAGGCTTCTCAAGGGTTGGACTCTGATCGTCCCGTATTTTTTTTGCAAGGGTTTTCCACGTCAAAATTTATCTGTGTCTGCGTGGATTGTGTTTGGTGTTTGGTTCGTGCAATATACTGCTTGGTTCTCTCGCAGGTACTCTCTAGTTTGGGGAAAGGTTGCTGCGCTTCTTTTCTAACAAAGTGGTATCAGAGCCAAGTTCTGGAATTCAGAAGGGTGTCAGGAGTTGATAGGAAAACTAGAGAGGAGAGATGGACGCGAAGCTTGTGTGTATGGTGAACCTGAACAATACCAGCTATTATTATTGGAGGAGCAAGATGAAAGATTTGTTGTTTGTCAAGAAGCTGCATCTGCCCGTATTGCTTCCGAGCGACCAGTTGATAAATCCGAGGAGGACTAGAATTTTGAGCACATATAGGTGTACGGATATATCAGGCAGTTCATTGATGAGAACGTGTACAATCATGTTGCCAATATTGAGCATGTGAAGACGTTATGGGATAAGCTGGAATCTTTATACGCGAAGAAGACCAGGGTAAACAAGTTGTTCCTGATCCGGACGATGATGGGTCTACGGTACAAAGATGGGGCGTCTATTACGGATCACTTGAGTGATTCCAGGACGTGGTTGACCAGCTATCTTCGATGGGAGTCAAGTTCGACGACGAGGTCCAGGGACTATGGCTGTTGTATACATTGCCAGACTCGTGGAAGACCGTACGAGTATCTATAATCGCTTCTGCTCCAGAAGGCGTGGTCAGCCTGGAGTATGCCAAGAGCGGGATGCTGAATGAAGAGATGCGGAGACGTTCTTAAAGCACTTCATCCACATCCCATCACTCAGAGGTACTAGTTTTAAAGACCCGCGGAAGGAGGAAAAGCAAGGGTCCAGGGTGGTGGCAGAGACAAGAGCAAGGAGAAGTCCAAGGGTCGGTACGAGGACTCAGAGTGTTACCATTATGGCAAGAAGGTCCTCATCAAGTAGAACTATTTCGCTTAGAAGAGAGAGAAGAAGGGCGACAAGGGGAAGCAAGATGAGAACACTACAGCAGCGAACTCGATACATGGAGGCGATGTGATCGTCGTAGGTGATGAGGTTATTACAAACCTTGCCTGCGATGACAATTCTTGGCTGGTGGACTCAGGGGCTTCAGCGTACGTATCTCATAACAGGACACAATTTGTCACTTACACGACAGGCGACTGTGGAGTGTTGAAGATGGGTAATAGAGATATGTCAAAGGCGGTTGCCGTTGGAGATGTGCATTTGAGGACGAAGACGGGTGCAGTTCTTGTTCTCGAAGATTTTTGTCATGTCCCTGATATATATTTCAACCTGGTGTCAGTGGAAAGGTTGGACGACGAGGGAATCTTCTATCTCTTTGGGAATGGTCAACGAAAGCTTTCCAGAGGTTCGATGGTGATTGCCAGAGGAAGCAAGAAGTCCGGTCTCTACTATATGGAGGGAAGTGCATAGGGGACACATGAGGTGAATGTAGTTTCTGACACGTCTACCGAATTGTGGCACAGGCAGCTTGGCCATATCAGGGAGAAGGGAATGAGCTACTTGGTGAACAAAAAGGTGATTATAGGGCTCAAGTCTACAAAATTAGAGAAGTGCACGTACTGTTTAGCTGAAAACCTAAATGGGGTGTCTTTCCAAAGTCACCCAAGTTCAAGGAAGCCGACGTTGCTCTAGTTGATTCACTCGAATGTCTACGGTCCTATGAAGGTAAAATATATTGGTAGTGCTTCTTACTTTGTAACTTTTATTAATAACTGTTCCAAAAAGATTTGGGTCTATGCCTTAAAGACCAAGGATCAGGTGATGCCTACTTTCAAAGAGTTTCAAGCCTCTGTTGAAAGAGAGACGGGCAAAAAGTTATCGTGTGTTCGATCCGACTACGACGGTGAATACATTGGTCCCTTTGATGCTTATTGCAGAGAGCAAGGGATACGACACCAGAAGACTCCGCCCAAGACACATCAGCTTAATGGTGTAGCAGAGCGCATGAACAGGACATTGATAGAGAGGGTACGGTGCTTGCTGTAAGAAGCAAATTTGCCAGGCAGTTATTGGGATGAGGCTCTTCTCACAGCTGCTTATGTTATTAATTTATCTCCTAGTGCTCCTTTACAGGGTGATGTGCATGACAAATTATGGTACGACAAAGAGCCGTCATACAATCACCTGCGTGTGTTTGGTTGTAAGGCCTTCGTACATGTACCGAATGACGAGAGGTCCAAACTTGAACCAAAGACGAGATGGTGCATCTTTGTCAGCTACGGTCGGAATGAGTTTGGATATAGACTCTACGATCTAGTGGAAAGAAAGCTCTATAGAAGCAGAGATGTAGTATTCGTCGAGGATCAGAACATGACCAACACTCAAGATTCTGAGACGCCTTCTGAGGCTGAGGAATTGCCTGAGTTAGAGTCATTTCGCTTTGAGCAGTTTCCAGAGGACATCGCAGAGGATCCAGTTACGGGAGAGGCAGTACATGGAGTTGCTCCCAACCTTGATCATCAGCCTGCTGATGGTGGTCAGGGTGTCCCTCAGGAGGATGAGCATGTCGGGGAGACAGTTCCTGAAGGGGAGGAGGCTGTTGGTATACAGCCAGCACCAGTAGCTCCATTGAGAAGGAGCGATAGAAAGCTTCGACCATCTACGAGATACTCACCGGGTGATTATGTGCTACTGACTGACGGGGGAGAGCCTGAAAGTTTTGTAGAGGCTATGGAAGAAGAACACAGACAGGAGTGGATGCAGGCTATGCAGGAGAAGATGGGTTCCTTACATGCCAATTCTACTTACGAGCTGCTGCGGTTGCCAAAGGGTAAGAAGGCTTTGAAGAATCAATAGGTGTTCAGAGTGAAGCAGACGGATGGACGTGAAGACGACATTCCTCTACGGTGATCTTGAGGAGGAGCTATAAATAGAGCAGCCAGAGGAATTCTGTGAGAAGGGCAAGTCATATTTGGTCTGTCGGTTGAGAAAGAGCTTGTATGGTCTGAAGCAGGCTCTGAGGCAGTGGTACTGAAAGTTTGAGTCGTTTATGGGGGAGCATGGTTATGCACGGACGACGTTGGACCATTCTGTATTTGTGAGGTACTTTGCCGAGGATGATTTCATCATTTAATTACTCTATATTGATGATATGCTATTAGTGGGTCGGAATGCCACTAGGATAGCGGAGTTAAAGCACCAACTGGGTACGGCCATCTCTATGAAGGATTTGGGTGCAACAAAGACTATTCTTGGGATTGAGATCAGTTGAAAGAGAGAGTCCAAGCTGCTATACTTGTCCCAAAAGAAGTACATTTATCGGGTACTTCAGCGTTTCGGAATGGACGGGTCGAAGAAAGTGAGTTATCCCCTTGCGGCCCACTTTAAGCTCACTGAGGAGCAGTGTCCATCTACCGAGGACGAAAAAGAAGATATGGAGCTGGTTCCATATGTCTCAGCTGTAGGAATTCTTATGTATGCTATGGTGTGTACGAGGCCAGACATCGCTCATGCAGTTGGCACAGTTAGCAGGTATCTTTCAAATCCTGGAAGGATACATTGGCGTTTAAGTGGATACTACGATACCTTTAGGGCACTACCGATTGGAGACTTTCTTTTGGTGGTGACGAGCCAAAGCTGGTTGGATATACCGACGCTGATATGGCTGAAGATGCAGACACGAGATGATCGACTTCGGACTATGTGATTATGTTTGCTGAAGGAGCAGTATCGTGGTAGTCACTGTTGCAGAAGTGTGTTGTCTTGTCGACGACAGAGACAGTATACATTGAGGCGACGGAGGCTTGCAAGGAGTTGCTGTGGATGAAAAAGCTATTACAGAAAATGGGGCTGAAGCAAGAGAAGTATAGTTTGCTTTGCGACGGTCAGAGTGTTATTTACCTTGTGAAGAATCAGACATTTCATAGCCTGTCCAAGCACATCGAGACTCGGTATCATTGGATACGGGATGTGGTTGAGAAAAAGGACACGAAGCTTGAGAAGGTTCATACAGATGATAATGGAGCAGATATGTTCACCATGATTCTACCAAGAGAAAAGTTTGAGTTCTGCAAGCAGATCATCGGGATGATGACCTCCTCCACATAGTTGTGAAGGGGTGAAATATTAGAGTGGGTAGGGTTCCCAACCTATGTGGAGAAGACCCCAAAGTGCGACTAGCGCCGTCTGTGTGTCAGAGAAGCTCGGGGAGGTGACGAGGCCTTTCGGAGACGAAGAAGAAGCTCGGGAGCTACCATAGTACATTCTGGAACAGGGGAGGCAGAGTTCGGGCCGAACTCTGCCCCAGGCAGAGTTTTAGCCAAACTCTTCCCCCTTGATTCCAGAACCGTTCTTTCACGAAAATACAGAGTTATGGCCGAACTCTGTGTTGATGAGCTGAGGCTGATTTTAGGATATTTTTATACCGTTGGATCGTATCCTATGGTCCAGGTTTTGCTGCAGATTAGGGGGTTTATACATGGTTTTTCTAACCCTAATCATAACACAACATTGAAGAAAATAGAGAGAAAAGAGGCAAGAGTGTCATTGCAACTTTGGGAGAGAATGAGGAGGATTAAAGGGTGTTTTCAAAGGAGGATCGTGTTCGGGTAATCTCTACTCGTCGTCTTTGTTCTTCGTAGCCTTGTAATCAATTATTCTTGCTTCCAAGTGTTGTGGGGATCCATATTGGATCAAAAGAAGTTTGTAGAGGGTGTACTCCTTTATTTTATTAGTGAAGGCTTCTCAAGGGTTGGACTCCGATCGTCCCGTGGTTTTTTTTGCAAGGGTTTTTTCACGTCAAAAATCTATGTGTCTGTGTGGATTGTGTTTGGTGTTGGTTCGTGCGTTGTTTTGCTCGGTTCTCTTGCAGGTACTCTCTAGTTTGGGGAAAGGTTTTCGCGTTTCTTTCCCAACAATGTTAACAAAACTCTTCCTACATATATATCATCAGAAGTTAATATAAGTTAAATGGGCTAATTAGCTTTTAAATCTTGGATTTTATATCAGTTTAGTGTTTAAGCTCTAACATATTCAACTGGAAAGTTTTGGCTCTGAATTTTTGTTTTTGGTTTCTTTTTTATTATTATACCATAAATACAATGGTAACAACCAAAACATGTTGAAAATGATGGTGGAAAAAAAGAAACCAAAAAATAAAAATTCAGTATCCAAACTTTTCAATTGGATATGTCAGGTCTTAAAATCTAATTTGGTATAAAATCCATGGCATAGACACTAAAGCCCAAATTAAACCTATGTATTGAAATCTAATGGTCCTTGATTTTTATGCTCTATATAAAAATAATTAAGAAGAAAACTAAGAGTGAATCTGAATTTTATTATTCTAATGAAACTTCTTATGCTTTTATCAAGGAATTTTTGTAACTTTATAATGTGAGACAAAATGAACTGACACACTAAAACAATGTCCATCTTGAATAAAACATCAGAAAATTTCCTATAAAATAAGGAAAAATAAATAAATTACAAATAAGATAACAAGTTTGAAAAAAATGCATAAGCAGATACAAGTCGCTAGAGCTAATGGCGACTTGAGTGCTTTCACTAAAGTCTTCAATACTTCTGGCAACTTGGTTGTTTTTTAAGCCCAAAAAATGCAAATGCCATGAAGTCGTTAGATGCATTAGCAGCCTGGCTACTTACAAATGCGATGAAGTTGCCAATAATAAGTTGCCAATGAAGTCGTTAATAATATGCTGCCAGAAGCGTTGGTGAGTTTTTTAAAAAATTGTCACTAGAATTCAAATTTTGTCACTAAAGTTCGTCACTAAAAACTCAATTTTGTTACTAGGAGTCAGTTTCATCACTAAAAATTTATGTCACAAATCGTCCAAGTCAAAAAAAATTAAAATACCACAAAATCGCCAAATGGTCTGGCGACTTCAATGCAATAGGTTTTGTGTCTCCTAATTTTTTTTACTTTGGAATGGAATGAAAAAAAAAAAATCTAAGTTGATAGTGGAGCTGGTGACTTGAATGATGGCGACTTAGTGCAAGCACTCAAGTCGCCAATTCTTTTGGCGACTTGTATCTTTTTTTGAATTTTTCCAAACTTGTTACCTTATTTGTAATTTATTTATTTTTCGTTATTGTATAGAAAAATTTATGACGCAACATGTTTGGTTCTTGTTTTACATTTGATGCCAAATAAAGTCTCAAATAAAACATAATGCAATCCAAACTAAGAAAGTAAGAGTTTGATAGCTCAAGAAACATATTAAATTAGGTTTAAAAGTCTAGCCCAAAATGCTACAGATGGCCTTCCTAGGCCTTCTGGCCTAGTACGAGCACGAGATTGAAGAAAACATTTATAGAACTGGGTTTGTCAACCTGTCTGGTTAGATTTACCTAATATATCAACTCTAATTCTGTAAGTTCAATTGGGATTCCGAGTTCGAATGCTTGCTTTCTCGATGTAAATTACTTTGCTATTGTAGGGTGCACACTAGAAAAACCGAAGTATGAGAAAATAATTAATATGTCAGTGTGGCCTAATTTTTTTCATCCTAAAATATTATTTTCCTACAAATATTGCAAATCCTTCCCTTCAAAACATGTGTATATATTTATTTATTGTGGGAATGATGTTATTGTCTGATCATGAATCAGCTAGATTAAGTACATATTTAGGTTAGTCGATAGTTTTAGGTCAATTGGATCGAGTTATGTTTTGCCCAGGTTAATATTCGAGCAGATTTGGGTCTGTAGTAGTTGAGTTAGAGTCGGATTCGATTCTGGTTTGTACAGATTTCAGGTGAGTCTAGTTTTATTCCTTTTTAAATAAATATTTAGTTATTTCCTCTAGAAATTTAACAAAAAAAGAAATAAAAATGTTCATTTATTACATTTTTAACTCGAACAAAAATTAAAAACAACAAAATCTTCACATTAGTTATACTAACACATGAAAACATGCTCTATACCTACGACACATATTTGTTAAATAATACAATAATGGGAGAAGATTAGAGAAGGAGTGAGAGGGAATACCCAAGGGAGATGGTCGATCGAGACGAAGGCTATCCTGCTCGACGGAGGTATGCAAGCTGTCACGCTGCTACAAAGCTTCGAAAGAGACGGAAGGTTGTCATGCGACAGGAAGTCTACAGCAGTCGTCGGGAAGGGTCGTACGCAACGGTGCCTCCATAGAAACAGTAGAACGGCTGCTAGGAAGAGCAACGTCCGATTGGCGACAACTCGTCGGTGGCGACGGCGACGAGAAGGGAAGACGATGTCAAGAACGCACGAAAGAGGAAGGAAGAGTCGGCTGGAATGCTCAGTAGGGGCAGCTTGGTATAGTTTTGCAATGAGAAAATGGTTGGAGAAGAGTTAAGGCGGCTATGTTTTGCGCGGGGTGGAGAGGGGAAAAAGAGATGATGAATATATATAAAGAGAGAAAGGTTAGGGTTTAGGAGAGAGTGCTCGTTCGAACCCCGTACATGCGTCCTTGTGTCTGTTGAGTATTAGCAAAGTGCTATACGCGGGTTGAAGAAAACTAAACATTGAAAACTTTGAATAGGTCAGGTTCGGATTGGCAAATATTGGGTCGGGTTGAAGTGAAACCCGCCCGCCCACAGTTGCACTCTCAACAGGTCGTGGGCCTGGGGGTGGATTGTTTGGGCTTGTGGAAGGCAAAGGATTTGGAAGGAAAAGAATTAATAATAATAGGCCAGGGAAAGTAATTTAAAGGGAAAGTTTGGGTTGGATTCTCTTGTACAAAAAGTATATATATATATGTGGTAGTTAATCCTATTTTCAATACCATTATAACAATTGCTTACGATATTTACAATATAACTCAAGCCATAATAATATGTAAAAAAAAAAAATCTTATTCCCTTCTTAAGAAAAAAAAAATATTTCTAACCTATTTTAGTGCTAAGAACTGTTTCAACTATATTAATAACCACATGCAAGAAAAATGTAAAAAATTGAATAGCATCAATTTATGATAACAATTTTCATATATATATATATAGTAATAAATAGTAATAATAATAAAATATAGGGGGCATACAACCTCTCCCCCTTAGAAAATTTTGTCCCCAAAATTAAAGATGATGGCACGATTTAGTAAAACAAGATTTATGAAATATTACGATATTTGAAATACAGTACGTAAAGTCATACCTCGATCCTTGAACAAATGAGGGAAACGCTCCCAAATAGAATCATCGCGCTCCCAAGTGGATTCGTTCGGAGAATGATGCTTCCATGCAACCCAGGCGAGTCTAATGGTCTGACCTCTCAAAACCTTCTCACTGCGGTCGAGAATCTCAACAGGCTGCTCCACATACGATAGGCTCGGTCCAATTGTAATCTCTGAATGGTCTAACACGTGACTAGGGTCTGCCACGTACTTCATCAATCGTGGTACATAGAAAATGTCATGCACACCCTTAAGTGATGGGGTTAATGCTAGACGATAAGCCACCTCACCAACTCGCTCCAAAATGTCGAAGGGCCCGATGTACCTCGGACTCAACTTGCTTCTGCTACTAAATCTAATAGTTTTCCAATTTGGTGATATCCTCAAAAATACGTAATAGCCTTCCTTGAACTCCAAGGGTCGGCGACGGGTATCAGCCCATTGCTTCTGCCTGTCCTGTGCCGTTCTGAGGTGGCTCTGAATCTGCTTCACCTTCTCCACTGTCTTGGTCACTAACTCTAAACCAAGTATATGATGTTCTCTAACGTCACTCCAACATACTGGAGACCAGTACTTTCTGTCGTACAGTGTCTTGAAGGGTGCCATCTGGATGCTTGTCTGATAGCTGTTGTTGTAGAAGAATTCCACCAAATATAGATGATCTTCCCAAGATCCACTAAAATCCAATATACAAGCTCTCAGCATATCCTCGAGTGTCTGGATCGTGCGCTCTAACTATCCATTGGTCTATGGGTGATAACTTGTGCTTAACTTGAGGCGAGTCCCCAAACTCTCCTGTATACTCCTCCAAAAATACAAAATAAATCTGGAATCTTGATCCGACATAATGCTGACTGACACTCCATGTAAACACACTATCTGCCTCATATATAAAATAGCCAAAAAATTTGTAGATTGCCCAACTATGAAGGACAAGAAATGAGTCGACTTGGTGAGCCGATCCATGATGACCCAAACTGCATCCTTCCCGCTATGGCTCCTGGGAAATCCAGTAACAAAGTGCATCGTGATATGTTCCCACTGCCACTCAAAAATAGAAAGTGGCTGCAATAGTCCTGCAGACCACTGGTGCTCGACCTTGACCTGCTGACAGACCAAACATCTCGCTACGAATTTAGCGATCTCCCTCTTCATCCTATGCCACCAGTAGTGCTGCCGCAAATCTATGTACATCTTCGTACCTCCGGGGTGAATAGAATATATCAATCTACGCGCCTCAGCCATCAACTTCTGGCATAGCTCTCTACTCGAAACGCATAGGCAATCTCTACACCTCAATGTCATGTCCTCATGAATCCGTAGTCCTATCTGCATGTTGGCCTCGGTCCTTTTTCGGAGTCTCCTGAACCTCGCATCTGTAGGCAGAGCAGCATTGATCCTCTCAACCAAGGCAGACTGTACCCCAAAGGTAGGTAATTGTCCATCCATACCCGGTAATACGACCTTTATCCCCAACTCCTGGAGATCCTCCAACAAATAGTGCTGAGTCGTCAAGAAATATTTTGTGGGCTTCCTGCTCAAAGCATCACCAACGATGTTTTCCTTGCCAGGATGGTACTGCAACTCGATCTCAAATTTATTTATCAACTCCAGCCAACGTATTTACCTTAAGTTCAGCTCCTTCTGAGTGAAGACATACTTCAGACTCTTGTGATCAGTAAATATCTCTATCCGCTCTCCGTAAAGAAAGTACCTCTATAGCTTCAGTACAAATATCACTACAGCTAGCTCTAAGTCGTGCGTCGGGTAGTTCTTCTAATGGATCCTTAACTGTCTCGATGCGTATTCCATAGCCTTGCCATACTGCATCAGAACGCATCCCAATCCATTTTCGGACGCATCGTTGTATACTACAAAACCTCCAGATCCCAATAGTAGAGTCAAGATAGGTGCTGATGTCAGACGCTTCTTCAACTCATCAAAAGTCATGTGACACTCCTCAGTCCAGATGAACTCCTGATCCTTACGTGTCAAATGAATCATAGGCTCTGCAATCCTTGAGAAGTTTTTCACGAACCTCCGATAATATTCGACAAGTCTGAGAAAAATCCTAACCTTCGTAATTGACATAGATGTAGGCCAGTCTTCACTACTGCAATCTTCTATGGGTCCATTGCTAGTCACTAGTAATGATATGCCCAAGAAAAGATACATTGCTCAGACAGAAGTCTCACTTACTGAGCTTAGCATAAAGTCTTTCCCTCCTCAATGTCTCCAGTACGATCCTAAGATGCTCTTCATGCTCCTCGTGGCTCTTGGAGTACACCAAAATGTCATCAATGAATACCACCATGTACTTATCCATCTACTGGTGGAACACCTTGTTCATCAGACTCATGAACATAGCTGGCGCATTGGTTAAACCAAACAACATCACAAGAAACTCATAATGTCCATACTTCATCGGAAAGGCCGTCTTCGGGATATCCTTCTTCCGAACCTTGATCTGGTGATAGCCTGACCTGAGATCAATCTTCGAAAACACACAAGCACTGTTCAACTGGTCAAAAAAACCTTCTATTTATGGCAAAGGATACTTGTTCTTTACTATCATAGCATTCAATCCTTGTAGTCAATGCATAAACATATCAATCCTTCCTCCTTTGGCATGAACAAGTCCAAAGATTTCCAAGGGAAAATATTCAGCCTGATAAACTTTGGTTCTCTGTCTCTGCTATATGGACCTTCAGTTCATACAAACTCATGCTCCTACTCCTTCTTAAGCCTGGTCATCCCTATCCTAGTTCTTCTAAGATACCGTCTTTGAACAACCCAAATCCTAGCATCCCTTACTTCTATATCTGACATAATCTATGTCTATGGTTCCTAAGTTATAATTCCATTCTCCTATAGGTTTTCTCCAGCATCTGTTTAAGCCTCAAGTCCACCCTCTATTACTCTCTTGACCTTGTAGCTCTTCCCTACTGTAACGCCTGTTTTCAAAATCAAGGGTAATTTTGTCATTTCTCAGTTTTCCATAATATTGGTGTTTTTTAGTTAATTTAAAACTATTTAAAACCACGACTTGTGATTTTGATGATTGACTAGTGTAACCCTAGAGTTGGCCAAGCCTAGAGACTAACCATGACCAAGGGAGCCTAGTCATGTGATTAGGATGACTAATTACAACTTTTTAGCCTAAGGTTATTTTAGTTATTTTGACAATTTTGTGAAATTGTAAATTATATTAATTAAATATGTGCTAGTTAATTATTTGAGACTTAACCTAGAAACTTAGCCTAATCTAGATTAGCCTTGGTTGATTAAGTTAACTTAGTCATGACATGATTATTAATATCTAGATATTTCTAGGTAAGATATTTTACTCTTAGGATATTTGTGAAAAAGGTAGCCTATGACAAGTTGAACCAATAGGAAGGCCTATAATTGGGTGGACAACTCCTAGACACTCATCTAGACCTAAAACCTAACCCTAAACCATCTAATGGCAGCCACAATTGGATTCCCCCTTCCTATAAAACACCCTTAGCAAAAACCTTTGCCTCTTTTACAACTTCTTAGAACCCTAATAGTTCCTCCCCAAAATCCTTCCCCAAATATCCAAATTAAGTCCAATTTGATCCTAATCAATTGCATCATCATCCCCAACAGTAGATGAGACTTGTCGAGGCTTGCAAGCAAGGTTGGAGGACGTTTGAACTGTAGCAAATCAAGGAAGACGTCGAATCGAGGCTCTTTTCATTGAGGTTTCACCTTCAATAGGTAAAACCCTATAAACACCTATAAATTCCAAATTTCTTTCCATATATGCATCCATTTAGGGTTCCCCTAGGTGTAGCCCAAGTTTGGTAGGAAATTGTGTCCATTTCATGTCCGTATCGGACACGTATCGGTGTATTTAAATGGTTGTTTGATGAAATGCTCGAATGGAATAAATTTTACTAATTTCGAAAACTAATTACACAGTAGTGTAGCCTTATAGGTAGGGATTAATAATCTTCAACTTTGAACATGAGGACACTTGTGTCCGTGTCCAAAACAGGGTCGGACTCACAGCACGAGACACCGCACGGGACTCGTGCGGCTGCCCTGCTGTTCGACACTGATAGCGGACACGATACTAAATCTTATGACACGAAAATTTATGTACACGAGGGGGAAATCACTGACATTAAGCACACAAAAATTTAGGAGAAATTATCGAGTATTTTGGAAGAAATCGGGGTTGCACTGATTCTCGACTGACTGTGCACACACGAAAATACCCCACTGATACGTGCTTCGTGCGTGGACACGCGACTTCGTGGACACGACTCAGGCACCTAGACACATACCCTGACACCCCACCTAGCTACTGACATATACACGAGACCTCACGTGCTTCGTGTCGTGTCCTGGATCAATCGACACGCGTGCACGAGGAATAACTTGACTGTTCACTGATACTTCATATTTTCATGAATTGGACACTTCATGTCCACTTAAGTGGACACGAACACACCCCCTTGACACGTTTAAATATGAGGAACACTCCTACGCATCTGATTTTGGGTTTTCATAAGAATTTAGGTTTAATTTTGAGTTCAAAATTAAAATATAACAGTGGTTGTGTATGAACTGATACATATTTCAGTTCAGGGTTTTTGAGTTTAAAATGTATTTTAAATTATTAATAAATGAAATTTGGGATGAAATAACATGTATACATGTCTGGGATTCATTAGGATTGGGTTCATGTCTTGGTTTGGTTTTTCAAATACTGGATTCGAGTACTGTTATGAGTTTGTTAATTCTTGTTAAAACTGAAAATTCTTCCTTATTTTAAAAACCTGTGAACTGAGATTTACCAAACCTTGGATTATTTGAATTCATAAAACTGAGCATATATGTAGGTATGCACTAATATCTGAAAGTATATTTCGTATCTAAAATATATGTTAGTTTCAGTTTTAGAACGTAAATTATTCTATATTAATATAGGTATAGATAGAGTTGGAAATTACCTTCAACATATTTATAAACTGAAATGAGAGTGAGATTGTGTGTGGCATGGATTGTGAGTGTTATGTATTCTTGTGTATTAATAGAGTGTTAGTGAGAGAGTGGCATAGGCTTGGGGTGTAATGTGTGAGTGTAGGAGTGTAGCATGATGATGAAGGAGCTGTGAGTTAGTGTTAGTTGGAGTATAGGATTTAGAAATGAGTAGAGGGCCAACGGCAGCAGCTGTAGGCAGTGAGCAAGGCCACTGCTTTTACCTGGCCCTTCCTTGGCCTTTCTTGGCATGGCTTGGCATGTTTGTTATCCAATAGTGCAGCAGTAGGGGCTGCACTAGGCAGCCCCAAATCTTTTTTCCCCTTGGTTTGAGTATATTGATTTTAGTTTAAAGTTTAGAGAGTATGGGATTATGAGAGTGAAGTTTGAGAGATGAGGAGAGTATCCTATATGTAGGATATTAAGAAAATGTTTAGTGATATGGCTTGGTATGGGGGTTTCACCCATATGTCTTACATATTTACATTTCCATATTAGTCCTAAGTGTAATATGTATAGGTTAGAAATCCTAGAGTTTTCTCTAATACACATACCTTATGATATATGTTATTATAGGCTTAGCCATAGGTTATGGGGGTTTGAGTTTCCCTTTTCATAAATTTTGTAGTAATATATATAGTGTATCATATATGTATTGAGATAAAGGTATATATTATATGGTAGTGTATATATAGATGAGTTATATATGGGAATACCTAGATAGGCTAGAGGTGACCAAGTTTGACTCTGTTAGGTCTAGTTTGACCCAGTTGACTTTGTGTGACCTAATTGGACAAGGCATGACCTTGTTGACTTAGGATTGACTTAGATTGACCTAGCGTGACTTAGTTTGGCTTGGTGTGTGTTAGTATAACCAAGTTGGACTCCTAGTTTGACCAATCTGGACTTGTTTACCTAGTTTGACCTAGCCAGTTGACCAGATTTGACTTAGAGTTGACTTTGATTTAGATTGACTTAGCAATCATATAGATTGTATCATACACTTCAATTACCTTATTCTGAATACATCATAACCTTTTTTACTCTAAATAGGACTCTGTGACACCAGATCGGACATCTATTTATATCAGTCATACAGGGTGACAGGCGAGTACATTCTCTGATAATATTTCTGTTTTATGATATCGTCTTTGTTTCTAGTATTTAGTATAGATATCCTTGTTCTCTTGACACATGGTGCACACGGATTGGTATTGTCAGGATCCCGTCATAAGATGTTATTCCTTGTATATATAGTATACACTGGGCAAGTCTTCATTGTTTATTGTTCATTGTATAGATACGATTCCTGCATAGGCTCGCAACCTCCTCAGAGAATACGTGTCATGACGTGTCATGACTGGATCCACTATATTAGTCAGGGATGGGGGTGTTAGCATAGATATGTGATCAATACCCCATAGCACCAGCATTGTATCACCATTGTATCCTCACTATATAGTGTTAATCATATACTCACATATGATTAGCCAGGCCAAATATTGTATCAAGTTCTAAGCCGATCACATGTTGAAACTAGTGCTAAACTCACATAGATAGCAGTTCCAGATTTTCGTACATGTTATACACTGTTCTCTTGCCTTATCTCATTATATTTTTGATATGCTCTGCCAAGATGCATGTACGCTCTATTTTACCTAGTATATTCTCTCTATCTACTGCTACATTTTCAATATTGTATAACTAGAACTGTTGGTTGAGATTTTATACTCGTTCCTGTCCTGACTGGACCTGTTAAAAATATTACAGATGATGATGGTGACTGCCCTACCTTCTATGGGGTACATGAGGGTGACACTCAGGAGTCCGAGGAGCATCTAGCTCAGTAGAGGGTGCTTACTCTAGTCTAGTATTTTTAGTTTTCAGTTTGTATCGGATTGTTAGTTGAGACTTAGTTATATTTTAGGACTTGTATTTATTTGTGTTAAATATCTACTTTGTGTGGTGTGATAACTCTATTTATATTTCAGTTTCTTCCTTTTATCTGATTCCATATCGTGCTCTATCTTCCCTAGACTTGTGATTGAGATATAGAATTGAGATATTATATTATACCTCCGTGCGGAGATGATATGTTTATATCATATTGTTGTTAGATGTTATAGACGAACTATACAGCGTTCTACCGTCGACACTGCGGCGTAGGCTGGACGTACCCACGTTCTCGTGCCCTTCCTCAGGGTGCGGGTCGTGACACCTACATCTTGTGTTTATCATATTTTCTCATGTATAGCATAGCCATAGTTTCAAACTCCCATATAGATTTCTCTGTACTTAATTAACAAATAGTAGCTTGTCTGCACCTTACATTATCATTCCCTTGTCATGATTCCTTTCTTTCTCACATACTTAATCTACTCTCAAATGATCCCTTAAGATTTTATCGGCATTCTTATTTCTTACTTAGTCCCTCAATATGTTATCCTTAAATACGGTTATCCATTATTCTTTTACATTCTCTGAATATAGTCCTAATCCAATGCTATCTTTTAAATGTCCACACTCGGTAACGGTTCAGAATTTTAACATAGGTATATGTCACCAACTATTTCGTCCAGGTTGTTCCTTCGCCTAATTCTCATCTTAACATATGCATATATTAATTCATATTCCTTAATTTGTCATCCATATTTTTATTAATCTGTGTTATCCAAATATAAAAATTGGTACTACCCAAACATGAGTTTACTTGAAATCCTATTATCAAACAACCTTTTCCAACCTTAGAGCCTCAACTTTTTATTCTCTTAGGTCCTTGAAATACCTTCTAATACCACCATAAACTATAGATAATCTTAACATCTAATTGTCCATTACCATAATTCGTCACATAGTATATGAACTTCTATTATTCAGTAAGCCCTTCTAGCCACCAATACTTCTAAATTACTTCTAACTCAGGTAATGGATATATTTTATTTTATTCTAGGCCCATGCTGCTAGGTTCACATCTTTCACTAAACCTTAGACCGTCAATTCTTTCTAGCTTAGTACCTGGAAAACTATCTAGTTAACCCTTCTTACTATGGATAACTATTTTCTTACAAAATATACAATCAAGTGTGCCTTCTTCGTCTTGACGAGGATATGCATCTGGGGATAATTACCACACACGAGCGTTCGTTTCCCCGAAGTAGAAGGCAGAGATGAGAAACAAAAATAGCAATATCGAGGAAGAATGAACGAATACAATTGTGAAGTTCAAGGGTGATAACCAAACGCCAGAAAAGTTTTCAAATCAGCTGTGGATTGAGATCATATTCAATCTTAATCATAAATGCAGGCTCGCTCAGTACAATAATGCAATCAAAGTGACAAATCGAGACCTGCATAAGCCACTACAAAAACTATGTCACGCCCAATCCCAAAATTCACGGGACTAGGCCACGTGGCATTAGCCAGCTACGTATCCAAGTGGACTCCAGTCTAAAACTGAATATGTAAAGCTATCCTAGATCTGTGTAGCTACCACTATAATATGTTATTAGCTCAATCCACTGAACAAGTACATAAAGAATGAAAAATATGAGAACCAGTCTACAGCCTAATAATCATATGTCCAAATAGACTCGAAAAGAATAATATGAGTCTATAAATATTATACTACTAAGCAGATACAAACAGCAGGAAATGAGACATATAAACTACAAAAGGGTGAAATACCTACAAAAGTACATACATGAAAATACAATGGGAGCTCATCAACAATCCAGTGGAGATCTCTGTAGACCCTGCGGCTAAGCTAGAAGGAAACCAGGTCCTCAACGAGAAGCAACAAGGTACATAATATGCAAGCCAGAATGTAAAATAGTGCGAAATTCATGAGTACAAAAACTACAGTCAAGGTGGGTTGAATTTAGTACAACAATTCTAAGTGATATGTAATAATGAGGACAATGTATGATACGTAAGCTTTCCAAATATAAAATTCGCAGCTCCAGTATACAGTCTCCCGGGATGTAGAGTCGTAGCTCCGAGAATAGAGTCTTCCGATAAATAAGAACACATAGTGTGTACGTAGTAGCCCAAGCATCTAGTAGCTGTCCTTCCCTCCCATGGGACCGTACGAGTCGAATCCATGACTCGCTTAATCTGCACCTCTAATAGTAAGAGTGGGGTCATACATAATATAGTAGATGCAATCTAAATCGGGATCATCTAGTCGATAAAGGTTCTGGTCTTCCTGACAACACCAGGAATACAGAAAGTCTGGGAAAATGATAGTGTATAACAGTGTCCTATGGTACAGGTGTATCCAGTTTGGTATAACCACGATATCTAGAGCAATTTCTGATAATCGATACTAGACATTACTAAGGTATGCATGCACCCGAATCTTCCTCGGACGCAAAGTATCGGTCGACGGACCTATTGCGGTACATTTATCATAAACAGAACAATGATTTAAGTAGTAAATATGAAACTGAAATACAAGAATGGCAAGGTACACTTGCCTGGCTACGAGTGCTAATGAGAAGAAATAGTTGATCCAATGCCCACGTCCGAAGAATCCAAAGAACCTAGAGAATAATTTTAAGTAAATATTTAATTGTTGGTTTTATGACTACTTGACTGTATAAAAATTATGCATATATGAGACAATCCTATAATTATGGAGATTGTGACCTTGCTGCTCCTTTTTTTTTCCTTTTGAAGCCACTCTATTGCTAATCAACCTGATACTCTTACATGCATGACTCTTGGTTTTACCTATCATACTAGGAAGGAAATTGTCTCCCATTTTCAACATGTATCAAATTGGGGGGAACATATGTATAAATGTTTAGTCTACTTGGTTTTTGTGCTTGTTTGTGTATGCACTCACCACTTGTTGTTTAGTATAGGAATCTTGCTATCAAATGTGCACAAAATATTATCAACCCATAATGAACACTCTGGTTCAAGAAAGGCTCACTTGCCATCTAGCTTCTATTGTCGTACAACCTACTAACAGTTTTTTTGTTCTTTACACACTTGTTCCCATACAAGTGTTCACTCTTCTCCTATTAGCCATACAAATTTTTATTTTAGCAGAACCATCAAAACATTATTTCCATAAAACACAAGCCTCTACAAACAACTATATACCACTCAATGGTGTATCAACCAAACTATAAATAATAGCCTATTCTAGGCCTTATCACCTCATGGACGGACTACCAACCAACATGCACTTAACCTAAGAGCTGCAAATATAATCTCTTTCTATACATGGAAAAAGATGCGTGTGCTACTATATGACATCTTCACACTAGTTATACTAACACATGAAAACATGCTCTATACCTACGATACATATCTACTACATAATACAATAATGGGAGAAGATTAGACAAGGAGTGAGACGGAATACCTAAGAGAGATGGTCGATCGAGACGAAGTCTATCCTGCTCGACGGAGGTATGCAAGCTGTCACGCTCCTACAAAGCGTCGGAAGAGATGGAAGGCTATCCTATGACAGGAAGTCTACAACAGTCGTCGGCAAGGATCGTACACAATCGCGCCTTCACGAAAATGGTAGAATGGCTGCTAGGATGCGCAGCGTCTGGTTGGCGACCACTCACCGGTGGTGACGACGAAGAGAAGAGAAGACTTCCCACCGGCTCTGTTCATCTGCGACGACGACGACGACGTCGAGAACACTCGGGAGAGGGAGGAAGAGTTGGCTGGAAAGCTCAGTAGGGGCAGCTAGGTATAGTTTTGCAAGGAGGAAGGGGTTGGAGAAGAGTTAAGGCGGCAAGGGTTTTTCTCGGGGTGGAGAGGGAAAAAAAGATATAATGAATATATATATAGAGAAAGGTTAGGGTTTAGGAGAGAGTGCTGGTTAAAACCCGGTACATGCGTCCATGTGTCTGTTGAGTATTAGCAGAGCATTGTACGCGGGTTGAAGGAAATGAAACAGTAAAAAATTTGAAAAGGTCGGGTTCAGGTTGGCAGATATTGGCTCGAGTTGAAGTGAAACCCGCCTGCCCACAGCTGCACTCCAAACAGGTCGTGGGCCTGGGGGAGGATTGTTTAGGCTTGGAGAAGGCAAAGGATTTGGAAGGAAAAGAATGAATAAAAAAATTAATAATAATGGGCCAGGGAAAGGATTTGTTAGAGGCATATATCACTTAGAAATAAAGCCATTTTGAAACAATACTAAACCCATGTCTATTTTAGACAATCATGATCTAGTGATACTACTGATCACAACACAAAACCAACTTTCTCAGGGTCTCAAAATCATAAGGCCACCACATATGAGTCAACTCATCAATTCTGTTGAACTCAATCTTTAGTTATCCCATTCACAATTTTGTTCCAACATAACATGCAATTCTCAAAAGGTTTAAGCACACATAGCAACTTTTCTCTATTCCCACATTCCGAACATCAATCATAACTTTGCATTTTATGACATCGAATCATAATTGGGCCATTAGTGTCCAAACCAACAACACACTTTCAGCCATCACACTGCATACTTATTGCATGCAACATCTAGGAAGCAGCCAGAAGAGTCAAAAAAGTTTCAGACACGAATCAACTTGGAATGATAGCAGAAGCAACATTAGGATAATCGCAGAAGCAATATTTGATTTAGTCACAGTAGCAATGTTGAGTAATCGCAGAAGCAACTTTAGTTAATCACAGATGCAACTTTGATTTGAAGCGAATCAAATAAAAGTCCAAGGGCATAAACTCGTGCTCTGATACCAACTTGTCACGTCCCGATTTCGCAGAGTCATTCATTCTCGCTTTTATCTTTGAAAAATTGATCGTCCTTGCTTGGACGTGATGTCGTACAAGTCTAAATTGCACTTGTACAAGGCAAAGATGGTGCATAATAGTAGTCTTCATAATAAAAAATACTTTACAGCGACACAAGCAGACAAATTGAAGATAATAAGAACACATCTCTCTTATTGAACAGAATACTTTATTGTTTTATAGCAAAGGAAATAAGTAGATAACTTAAAATCATAATAAGATATGTAGGAATATGTTTTATTTGTTGATAATTGAAATAAAGTACAAGACATGTAGCAGAATACAAAGCTTACAACACAACTCAAATTACTTTTGATAGCCAACTGAAACACCTGCCATTTAGGTTTATAGTTGAGCTTATCACTTTAACTTACAACATGACATGTCGACTTAGCTTATAACTCACTGCTACAATAGATATACACAATTCTATACATGCTCACATGACTACATAATGTCCCCTACATTATGCTCTTTATAAATAGAAGAAATAATCTTCTATAAGAAAATTTTTTGCATGCCCAACAAATCTTAGATGCCTCGAGACTGATCAATGTCAATATTAGTGTATAGAACTTTCCAAGCACAAGCACCTGAAAAGGATGCCCAGAACGTAGGTTAGTACATTGTTGTGTACTAGAGAGCAGAACCAACCCACTCGCCTAAACCAACACTAAGTAGTCATGTGAGCAAACATTTATTAAGAGTGATCTTTCTACTCGGGCCAAGGATTAGTTTACAGTTCATGTACAGTATCAGAGTGGAGCATGTAAGCAGGTTGTAGAAGTATTCATGGAAAGACATTATAGCAATATTGTATTTAACAAGTTAAGCAGTTAAGATTGAATTAACATGTATGATAAGCATCATTTTTGAATAATTTCTTACTAATGGCTAACTTCCCCATACCTGCATAAAATACAGGATATATATACTATTTGCACATTTTATTTTGATTAATTAACAGCATCTTCGTAGTTTAGTCTTCTGTTCTTCAGATTCAAATATTCTTAGAAGATCGACTACATGGAGTTCTTCCGTTCAAGCACAATCTCTTTCACTTTGAAGACTGGAGCAGTTACCGGCGTTCCCTGCATAAGACGGCATCTTCCTGCTTAGAGTCTTCGAGTCTGTACTAGTCTAGGTATATCTGTAAACACCTAAGGACGGATGACAGTAAAAAGAACAAAGTCAAAAATCAAATACCTACAGAGCGGCATACCGGCGGTATGCTTCGGCATACCGGCGGTATACCATTTTTAGCATCCAAAAAGTTGCTGTGACGAATAGTCGGCATACCGACGGCATGCTCCGGCATACCGGCGGTATACCGATCTTTATGTCCAGAAAGTTGCTGTGACAAATTGTCGGCATACCGACGGCATGCTCCGGCATACCGGCGGTATACCGTTTTTAGCAGCCCAAAAATTGCTGTGACAAATTGTCGGCATACCGACGGCATGCTCCGGCATACCGGCGGTATACCATTTTTAGCAACTCAAAACTTACTGTAACAAATTGTCGGCATACCGGCGGCATGCTCCGGCATACCGGCGGTATACCGAGTTTCAAATATTTGGTTTTTCAATTGCTCTGACTAGCATTAATGGCCACATTTAATGCTCTCAAACGGTTATTAATATGATCGTTACTATTTGGCCGGTATACCGACGGTATGCCGCTGCATACCGACGGCATGCCGGTCTGTCTGTATTCAGAGCATTAAATGCCACCAACTCTTGGTTCTCTTATAAAAGAAAGCTCTCTCTCTCTTGAGCTTCTTCACCAACTCTTACCATAAATTTTCCAACAACCAAGAGCTCCACCATTAATACTCTTCCAAGCTTTTCATTGTCATCCTCTCCCAAAGTGCTAGAGTATTAAAGAGTTGTACATTTCGATCTTCACGTGTTAGAAGATCAATAAGTTCTCATTCTCTGTTATTTGAAGTTGGCGAGCCTTCGTAAGAAAACTCGTGTGTAGAAGTTGGCGAGTCTTCGGATCCAAACTCGTGTTGAAGTTGGCGAGTTCTTCGGATCCAAACTCGTGTGTACTATTTGGTTAAATAGTGGATTAAAGCCGAAGAGAGTTCCGGGACTGGACTGCCTCAAAAGAGGATACCATGATACATCCTTGCGTTTGATCTTTCTATTATTTACTTTCAATTGTCTTTATTGCATCAATTGTTGTAGTTAATTTTAATTACCCTATTCACCCCCCCTCTAGGGTTCTACAATTGGTATCAGAGCTTTGTTCTCTTGATTTGGATTTACACCCTTGAGTGATCCATGGCCTCTAACCCTAGTATCAACACGTTTCACAATGAGGGGCACTCCACAAATAGGCCTCCCCTATTTGATGGTACCAACTACAACTACTGGAAGATTAGGATGAGCATTTATCTAAAGTCCATAGATTTTGACTTATGGGATTGCGTGATAAATGGTCTTCCTACTCCTTCCAGAGCTTTTGAGGATATTGCTTCTGACACCCTTCGGGACACTCTTTCTGAAAACATTAAGAAGCTTGCAAGTCGAGATGCCAAGGCAATGAATGCTCTTTATTGTGCTCTCGACAGTAGTGAATTCAACCGAATCTCTATTTGCAAGACTTCCAATGAGATTTGAAAATTACTTGAAGTCACACACGAAGGAACTTTACAAGTGAAGGAGTCTAAGATTAGTAGACTCACGCAAGAATATGAGTCTTTTAAAATGAAGCATGATGAATCTATTACTTCTATGTTTACTCGATTTGGTGATATTATTAATCCTCTCTCCTCTCTTGGTAAGGAATATCCGGCTCATGAAAAGATCAGAAAAATCCTTAGAGGATTGACGAAAGTGTGGAGTCCTAAAGCTACCGCAATTATTGAGGAGAACGATCTAACTGTCATGAACCTTGAGACCCTCATGGGTAAGCTTATGACTCACGAGCTCGACATGAAGGATCAAGACGAATCCTCCACACAAGAGAAGGAGAAGGAGAAGACCAAAGAGAAGGAGAAGACTCTTGCTCTCAAAGCTACAAAGTCTTACTCCAAGGAGAGCTCCGACGATAATGAGTCAGATGATGATGAAGAAATAGCTCTCACAGCTAAGCACTTCTGGAAATTCCTCAAATTCAACAAAGCCAATCGCTCCAGACGGGAAAATGAGGAAGATCCGGCGTGCTATCAATGTAGAAGACCCGGACATATCAAGCGGGACTGTCCGATGATAAGAAGAGATTCAAGCAAGTACGAGAAGCCAAGCAGAGGAACCTCGTCCTCTAGAAAATTTGCCAACACTAGCATTTGGTGTGAGAGTGATGCTAGTGACTCCGACAATGACAAGGAGTGCAAACACAATGCAAATGTTTGCCTCATGGCAACTGATGAGGTACTTGATGATCTTTTCTTAAACACTCTTACTTATGATGATTTGGAGAAAGCCATTCTTGAATTACATAAAGAACACAAAGGTGTTCGGAATAAATACAAGAAATCTCTTAAAGAGGTTGAGGCTCTTCAACTTGAAGTAGAGAGGCTCTCAAGCATCATTATTGATGTGAAAGGAAAATCTCCTATTTCTGACACGGATGAAATAGAGTCTTTGTGACTCAAGTTTCTAGAATCTCTTGACACCATCAAGAAAAGGGATGATGAGATTCTATCCATGAGAAGTTCTTATGAATTTGCTATGCGCAAATGTCAAGATGCTAATAGAAGAGAATGTACCACTTCTATTAAGTATAATGATCTTCTTACACGGAGTAAGAATTTAGGTAATAAGAATACCACTCACATGCATGCTCCAAGACACCCTCACACTCATCAAAATGCTAGGCATAACCCTTACATGAACACTACACACAACTCCTTTTCTAACACAAGAAAAGGACCTTTTGTTAAGAAGAACACCTCACATCATGCTTTTTACTATCATCATAACACTCATGGTAGAACTTCTCATACTAGAAACTCACATATGCACAACACTCACACTTCTTCTTCTAAATCTTCTTTGATGTGCAATTATTGTGGTTTGCTTGGACATACTTCTAATTTTTGTTATACAAGGAAACAAGTTGACATGAAAGTTCTTAAATGGGTTCCTAGAACTAACAATCAAGGACCCAAACAATCATGGGTACCAAAATGTTCATCTTCAACTTTTGTTGTAGGTGACGAATCCTTCTCATGCTAGAAGCAAGTGAATTCTCGATAGCGGTTGTTCACGGCATATGACCGGTGATGCTTCACTTTTTATAACGCTATTGATGAAGAAGGAAGGACACGTCTCCTTCGGTAACAATCTTAAAGGTTATATTATTGGAAATGGTAATATCGGTTCTCCTCCTTATCCTTGTATTAATAATGTATGTCTTGTTACTAATCTCAAGCATAACCTCCTTAGCATTAGCCATCTTACTGATAATGGCTATGATATCAAGTTTGTTAAACTCAAATGCTATATTACCGATAGTTCTAATGGAACTATTGTTTATGAAGGCATTAGAGAAAACAACATTTATGTTCTTTATCTTGTTGAAGGTACTAACAATGACAGATGCCTAGTTGCAAAGAACGATGAGAGTTGGCTTTGGCACATGAGGCTTGGACACGCCAACATGGACACCATCTCTCGCTTCGCCTCCAAGAAGCTTGTACGAGGTCTCCCAAGTATCCTATTCAAAAAGGACATGGTGTGTGAAGAATGCGAGAAAAGTAAGTTGACCAAATCATCCTTCAAATCCATCAACTCTGTGAGTACTTCGAGACCCCTTCAACTTATCCATATGGATCTTTTTGGGCCTAGTAGAGTAGCTAGCCTTGGTGGCAAACTTTATGCTTTTGTTTTAGTTGATGACTTTTCGAGATTTACTTGGGTTATTTTTCTTGCTTGCAAAAGTGATACTTTTCGTGAATTTGTTGCTTTTTGTAAGCGTGTTCAAAATGAGAAAAGTTTTTCTATCAACAAAATTAGGAGTGATCATGGAGGAGAATTTGATAATGTTGATTTCAAAAGATTTTGTGAAAAGAATGGTTTTGGACATGATTTTGCTTGTCCACGAACTCCTCAACAAAATGGTGTTGTTGAGAGAAAGAATAGAACCCTTGACGATATGGCCCGGGTTATGTTAAACCAATATAAGCTCCCCCAATATTTTTGGGCGGAAGCCGTTAATACGGCATGTCATGTTATTAATAGGGTCTTGATTAGACCTATTTCTAAGAAGACTCCTTATGAGCTTTGGTTTGACAAAATTCCCTCTATTGAATATTTTAAAGTTTTTGGTTGCAATTATTTTATTTTGAATACCAAGGATAACCTAGGCAAGTTTGAAGAAAAAGCCTATGAAGGAATATTCCTTGGATACTCTACTCATAGTAAAGGTTTTCGTATTTTTAACAAAAGAAGTCTTGTTGTCGAAGAGTCAATAAATGTCTCTTTTAATGAACTCAACTCTTCTACATTCTCCTCTTTCGAGGACATTGATGACATCTCGTTTGGGTTGGAGAACTCCTCTATTGAGGATCGTCCTTCTTCATCTAACAATGAAGTTGTGACCCCATCAAAAGAGTCTCCTCCTCTCGAGCCTCCTCAAAAGGATCTCCCAAAAGAATGGAGATTTGTCACCAATCATCCTAAGGAGCTTATCATTGGAGATCCTTCCTCAAGTGTTAGCACAAGATCCGTCACTCGTGATCTTTGTGCAAATGTGGCTTTTATCTCTCAAATAGAGCCTAAAAATGTTAATAATACTTTTCTTGATGAGTTTTGGATGATAGCTGTGCAAGAGGAGCTAAATCAATTTGAGCGAAGCAAGGTTTAGGAACTTGTCCCAAAACCTAGCAATCATCCCATTATTGGAACTAAATGGATGTTTCGTAACAAACTTAATGAAGATGGGTTAGTGACTCGTAACAAAGCCCGATTGGTTGCTCAAGGCTATAACCAAGAGGAAGGCATTGACTACGACGAAACCTATGCTCCGGTTGCACGTCTTGAATCCATTCGTATGCTTTGTACTTTTGCTTGTTTTAATGACTTTAAGCTATTTCAAATGGATGTTAAGAGTGCTTTTCTAAATGGTATTATTAAGGAGGAAGTTTATGTTAAACAACCTCCCGGATTTGAAGACTTTCAATTTCCTAATCACGTGTTCAAACTCCATAAAGCCCTTTATGGCCTCAAACAAGCTCCCCGTGCTTGGTATGAGCGTCTTAGCTCTTTTCTTGTTTCTCACAATTTTTCAAAGGAGAAAGTTGACACCACACTTTTTATTAAATCTCATGATGGGACTCTCTTATTGGTTCAAATTTATGTTGATGATATTATTTTTAGTTCTACTAACAACACACTTTGTGTAGAATTTGCCAAAGTTATGCAGTAAGAGTTTGAAATGAGTATGATGGGTGAACTATCCTTCTTCTTGGGGTTACAAATCAAACAAGGACCCAAAGGAACCTTCATAAATCAAGCGAAATATACAAAGGACCTTCTCAAGCGCTTCGAACTCGACTCATCCAAATCAATGAGGACTCCTATGGCCACAACGACAAAGATTGACAATGATGAAGATGGCACATCGGTCGACATTTGTAAGTATAGAGGTATGATCGGTAGCTTACTTTATTTAACTGCTAGCCGTCCTGATATCATGTTTAGTGTTTGCTTGTGTGTACGATATCAAGCCAATCCAAAGGAATCTCATTTGTGTGTCGTTAAGCGCATTTTTCGTTATCTCAAAGGCACCATTAACATGGGTCTTTGGTATCCGAAATCCTCATCCTTTGAGCTTCACGGCTTTTCAGATACGGATTTTGCCGGATGCAAGATTGACCGGAAAAGTACTAGTGGAACATGTCAATTCCTCGAGAAGTCTTTGGTATCGTGGTTTAGTAAGAAGCAAAATTCTGTTGCTCTTTCTACCACTGAGATAGAATATATTGCGGCTGGTTGTTATTGTGCACAAATTCTTTGGATGTCACAAACACTTTTAGATTATGGCATTTCTCATTCATGCACCCCTATTAAATGTGATAACACTAGCTCTATCAATCTCACAAAAAACCTGATTTGTCACTCACGCACGAAGCACATTGAAATTAGACACCACTTTCTACGTGACCATCAACAAAAGGGAGATATTCGTCTTGAATTTATTGATACTACCTATCAATTAGCCGATATTTTCACAAAACCGCTCCCGAAAGATCGCTTGATCACCTTCCTTTGCCGTGAATTAGGCATTTTATCTTTTGATCCATAATCCCTCTCGGCCGGCACACCGACGGTATACAGCGGTATACCGGCGGCATACCGTTTTTCAATTCAGAATTAGGTTCTGTTTTGAAACTCGGCATACCGTCGGTACACGTCGGCATACCGTCGGTACACGTCGGCATACCGTTGGTATGCCGGATGACGGCGGACAGGACATCATATCAAGATCCGGGCCCACCTTTCTTCTCTACTTCCTTTATTCTTTTTATCCTACCTTTATTCCCTCTCATCCATCCCATCCCTCATAACTACCCATCTCTTCAACTCCCATCTCATTTATTACTCTTCAATCACTTCCCCCCTTTCTCTCCTCTTTTTACTCCACCCTCATTAATTCAAACCCATCACCTTTTCATCTCCCCTCTTTACTCCTCCTCTACAACCGTTCCCACCCTCCTCCCCTTTCAAAATCATCTCTTCATCTTCCTCCTCCTCTTTAAAATCCTCCTTTTTTCCATCACTTCTCCTACTCATCCTTCTTCCACTCCAACACCCTATACTCTCCTCATGGCAAACCCTAAGCGCCCCCGATCCTCCTCCTCCTTGTTCAACCCCTTCGTCCCGGTGGCACAACCGCAAGGCTATGACCACCGCATCTTCTCCAACGCTCTGGCGGCCGACCTTTGGTTCCAATACTTCGTCTATCATAATGTGTTCAAAGGACGGGCGATAAACTGGAACCTCTTTTCCGGTCACGTCCCCTTGTTTGACGACGCCGGGCTCTCCTCTCTACTTCGACGCCAAATTCCCGTCTACCCCGCTGCAGTCCGACTTTTCTATTGCAACATGGTCGGGGACGACGATCACCCCGCCATTCAGTCTATGGTCAATGATCGTCACTTTCGTCTCACTTCTCGGGAGGTCGGGACCATTCTCGGTATCCCGGACAAGGGGGAACCGTTGCCATCCTTGGGTGCTCTCAACTCCTCGGCGGCGTCACCCTTCGACGAATTCTGTCGTATCATCTGCAAGGGCCCCAACCCTCCTGCCATCCCGGCCCTCTCTGCCCAGCTGGAGCCGTTTTACTACGAGCTCCATAGGATAGTGTGCCATACACTATTTCCTAAGGGCGGGAACTACGACGCCATTACCGGGGATGCTCTCGTCTGCATGTATTATCTCTATGCCCGAAAGCCCTTCTCCTTCCCAAAGACTCTTCTTCTGCAATTCCGGCGTGTCATGCCTTCGGGGAAGCAGAACCTCACTATGGCTCCCTTATCACTCTGCTTCTGGAGGCCAAATAAGTTGACCTATCTCTTTGCTCCTCGGATGGCGCGCCCTCATATCTTGCTGACCCTTGCTGGCGCCTCTACTTCCCGTGCCTCGTCTTCCCAAGAGCAACCGGCATCCACTCCTGCTGCTCCCACATCTACCCCTCCTGCTTTGGGCCGTTACATGCCGCTCACTCAGCAGCACTTTGATATACGTATGGCCCAGGCGGAGGAGCAGATGCGGGCCCATACTCGTAGACTTGGCGCCCTGATCCAGTCCCGTTTCCACGATCATGGGTACTTTATTCAGCGCACTCTTCAAGACCGGGATGCCTTTCTGGATCTCAATCTTCAGGATCCCATGTACACGGTCCCATGCTTCTCTGACCCCAATGCCTATGGGTTTATGTACCCTGATGGCATTGATCCTTTTGGCGCCTTCCAGTAAGCTCAGGGTGATGATGACGATCCGGCGGATGAGTAGGGATGGACTTCCTTTTGATGATGGTTTTGTTTTATGAGTGTTTTAGTTTTTTGTGTTTATCCTTTATGTTGTCCTTTGTGGTCCTTCGGGGACCGGTGTGTGGTTGGTACTAGTTGTTTGCTGTCCTTCGGGGACTTTATCTGTGGTTATCTTTAGTGTTCGGCTCTCGTTGTGGAGAGTCTTTTATATTTTTACTATGATATGTATGGGTCAAGCATGTATTCACTTTTTACTTCAATATATTAATGCATGCTTCTCTTTATATACTCGTGTCATTTTCATTATGCACATTTTCTATTGTTATCTCCATCTTTGACTAAGTGACAAAGGGGGAGAAATCGTCTTGAGGGGGAGCTGTCTACCTACGGGGGAGCTACTCCCTGAAGATGCTATCTCTCTATTTTGTCAATTATCAAAATGGGGGAGTTTGTTGGCACATTTTATTTTGATTAATTAACAGCATCTTCGTAGTTTAGTCTTCTGTTCTTCAGATTCAAATATTCTTAGAAGATCGACTACATGGAGTTCTTCCGTTCAAGTGCAATCTCTTTCACTTTGAAGACTGGAGCAGTTACCGGCGTTCCCTGCATAAGACGACGTCTTCCTGCTTAGAGTCTTCGAGTCTGTACTAGTCTTGGTATATCTGTAAACGCCTAAGGACGGATGACAGTAAAAAGAACAAAGTCAAAAATCAAATACCTACAGAGCGGCATACCGGCGGTATGCTTCGGCATACCGGCGGTATACCGTTTTTAACATCCTGAAAGTTGCTGTGACGAATAGTCGGCATACCGACGACATGCTCCGGCATACCGACGGTATACCGATCTTTATGTCCAGAAAGTTGCAGTGACAAATTGTCGGCATACCGACGGCATGCTCCGGCATACCGGCGGTATACCATTTTTAGCAACCCAAAAGTTGCTGTAACAAATTGTCGGCATACCGACGGCATGCTCCGGCATACCGGCGGTATACCGTTTTTAGCAACTCAAAACTTGCTGTGACAAATTGTCGGTATACCGGCGGCATGCTCCGGCATACCGGCGGTATACCGAGTTTTAAATATTTGGTTTTTCAATTGCTCTGACTAGCATTAATGGCCGCATTTAATGCTCTCAAACGGTCATTAATATGACCGTTACTATTTGGCCGGTATACCGACGGTATGCCGTTGCATACCGACGGCATGCCGGTCTGTCTGTATTCAGAGCATTAAATGCCACCAACTCTTGGTTCTCTTATAAAAGAAAGCTCTCTCTCTCTTGAGCTTCTTCACCAACTCTTACCATAAATTTTCCAACAACCAAGAGCTCCACCATTAATACTCTTCCAAGCTTTTTATTGTCATCCTCTTCCAAAGTGCTAGAGTATTAAAGAGTTGTACATTTCGATCTTCACGTGTTAGAAGATCAACAAGTTCTCATTCTCTGTTGTTTGAAGTTGGCGAGCCTTCGTAAGAAAACTCGTGTGTAGAAGTTGGCGAGTCTTCGGATCCAAACTCGTGTTGAAGTTGGCGAGTTCTTCGGTTCCAAACTCGTGTGTACTATTTAGTTAAATAGTAGATTAAAGCTGGAGAGAGTTCCGGGACTGGACTGCCTCAAAAGAGGATACCAGGATACATCCTTGCGTTTGATCTTTCTACTCTTTACTTTCAATTGTCTTTATTGCATCAATTGTTGTAGTTAATTTTAATTACCCTATTCACCCCCCCTCTAGGGTTCTACATATACCATACTTACCACCTACATAGAATATTTATTAGAATGCATCCTGACTACATGGACGCTGGTATTACTTCACCAGTTAGGACTCTTTCCATATAGGACTTCATCATATTGTAACATTCATCACATCATTCAGTTCTTATAGGAACATGCAGCATTTCATTGTGTCAGTAGCGTTCTTTTGTGTCAATAACATTAGCATTACAATGATCAGGTGCGATTCGCGTGATTCATTTGATAAGTATTCATAAATATTTTATTATTCAATAGTCATATTTATTTTAGCAGTATTAAGCATGAGCAACATTATCAATTATTTTCTAATGTGTGATTCACAGTGACAGTTCAATATGCGTTTGCTATTTCTTGTAACATTATCCAACATAAGCATCTCTATTATTTTAGCAACTAAAGCATGGGACATGTAGAGATAAAATATAGCAACATAATAATCCATGTATTAAGCGTGAAGGTGTAGAGAAGAAGGGACAGTTCCACTCACTGGCACAAAAGGGTCTTCCTGTTCTGATCACATATATGCCCAATGGGTCCTCCAGATATTGATTTGACATAAATCATGATATTTCCTACTTGAGTTAACCACACCATCGAGCCATGTTCCATAACTCATTCCAATCCGAACAGTTAAGAGAGACTGCATCATTCTCAATTCCGTTGATTGTCAACACAAGTTACAGTCCAATAATCTGATCAAATCCAACAATCTAACAAAATGCCTTCGTGCGAAGCAGGACGTTACACAAAGTCCCCTAAAGGTATCCAAATTTTTAGATTTATTTATCATTGGACGACTATCATAAAGGGAAAAGATTATCATGGTACAAAGTAAGAAGATGAGCCAGCAATGCCTGCAAGATTCATTTTGACATCTATATGCTGCTCGGGTTTATCTTTTGTAATGCCTGTGGTTCGTATTACGTATTCTTGGAATACGCGTACGTATTTTATTCTTGTATTGCATGATTTCCTTCTTGACTTGGTTTATTCCTGGTTCGGGTTGGTTGGTTCGGCTTGGCTTGGTTTGATTGGGTTCTAGATGAACCCAAAGTGAACCCCTACCTACCACCACCATTTTGTATTTATTAGCCCTCTTTATTCTCTCTCTTCATTTATCATCTTCTTCTTCCTCATTTACTTCCCTACCTACCAGAGAGAGAAGAGAGAGGTCTAGGCAAGTGCAACTTGCTTCATGGAGGACTCCAATTTTATTACTTCATTCTCTTCCTTACTACATTCTAAAGCACTTTAGAACTTGGCATTTTCACTTTCCATGGCTAGATTTTTGTAGATCTATGTTTACCTTATTTTCGGATTTCTTGGGTTTTGATCTACTTAATCTTGTTAAATCCGAGATTTGATGGTTCTATGTTGTAGAGAATTTTGTTCTACCCCATTTTGACCTATGGAAGTTCGGATTTGGGCTCCGGATGAAAGTTTTATGAAGCTTGAAAGGCATGGGTTCCTAGTGTTCTTCTCCTCGGAATTTTTGGAGAAGAAGAACAGTTCTCTGGCGCATGGCTGTACTTGACCGCATGAGTATTCATGCGACAAGTCGCCATCAGCCGCATGAGACCCTTGTACTTCTAAACCGCATGGAACTTAGTCCCAGCCGCATGAGGCTGAGTCTCATACTCAGCCGCATAGGCTCATTTTCCATCAACCGCATGAGTCTACATGGACTTAGTCGCAGGGCTGGGAACGAACTCTTCTCGAGCCGTATATGCAACTATTCCTCCCCGAGCCGTATAAGCCATCGTATTGACCCAGCCTCATGCGCCCTCACTTCTTCCGAGCCGCATGGGTTTTGCTATGTGAGCCGCATGGACTTGAGTTCGCCATCAGCCGCATGAAGACCCCTTTCTAATTCGAGCCGCATATGCGCTCACCTCCCTGAACCGCATAAACTCACGCACTTGCCAGCCGCATAGGCCCTGATCCCCGAGCCGTATGAGAACCCTAGACCCTGGCCGCATGGACTTCTGAGTCCAGGCCGCATGATCCCGATTAATTCCAGCCACATGCGCCTTTGTATTTTCAGTCGCTGGCGCCCTTGTACTTCCAGCCGCATACGCCCCCTCCTTTCCTGGCCGCATATGACTGAACCGTATGACTTTCTCATGGTCCTGTGTACTATTATTTATCATTATTTGCCCATATTTTGTAACTCCTTTATTAGATATTTTATGCCCATTTTATATTCTTACGTCTTTTGTCATAAACTTGATTTTACTTATATGTTTGGAATTGATAATGGAGCACGACCTGACAGTGACCCGTCGTGGTGCACTCATGACAAGAAAACCTGACATGACCTGATAGTGGCCCGTCGTGGCGCACTCCGGACTAGTACACTTGATATGATAAACCTGACATGATTATCTCGAATAGCTGTTGCGACGGCTACCTGACATGACATGACCTATATAATTACTTGGACACCGTGGGCGATTGTGCTTGTACAAATAAACCAGTCCTGTCTTGCATCATGTCTAGGAGGGGACTCCTGAGTACCACGGTCAGGAGTACCCATTGAAATGGACTAAGGCTAATAACTAGATTAATACATTAGTCATGAAGAGATCTCCCAGCTACAGGCAATCCCGTTACCTGGGCGCGCCTGGGATCTGTAGCCTGCCGTCAAGTAGGGCACATTTCCAGCACACTGTCATGTGTTGCACCTTTCAAGTTACTTAAGGGTACATGCGTTTCCTGGACGATGTACCCACCTGTATTCAACCCCTAATTTCGACCTGGGTAACCTGGATGGTCTGCAGGGCTTGTGGCTGTGGAATAATCTCACTGCATCTTGTTAGTAATTAGGCTTGTGACAACCCTAGTTAGTTAAAGTATCAAGCCGTAATTCCTGCTTGGCCGTGGAATGATTGGATGGAGTCTAACCTGTCTAGTCTTGCCCTGATCTTGTCCCAGATTACTGCATGACCAGAATACCTGTATTTATTTTACCGATAAATGGTGAGAAGTCCAAGTTCTGTTCAGACAAAGGGTTACAACCCCGGTCCTTGTTTGGTTTACGGGTTGTAACCTGGTTATCTGAATAGTTCTATGGTTATCTCGTCGTATATCATCCTGATGTATTTTCTTTATTTCCAGTTCTTACTTTTATTTATATCTTGTGCTGATTGCTGGTTTTAGTTCCTAAGTGAAGCTTCCTTTGTGGCACTTGCTCTTTCTGGGATCTGACCCAGCTGGTTTTGTATGGCCAGATTTCGGAGCAGCTCCGGAGGATCTACCGACCTTCCAGCCAGATGGTGGCCACTAGACGGAACCCTGGCAACGAGTGGGTTTATTTTTGATCTCCCACTTTATTGTAAAAATATTCTTTTAAGGCGTTTAGCCGACGAGCACATGTTTAGCTCGATTGTACTTTACTTACTATCTGTCTACGGGCTGTAACATGATTAACAGATCCTAGGGTTGATCATGTATAACTAAACTCTTGCTAGTCCTAACATTTTGTAACGACTAGCTTCATGATCAGCTGAATATGTAATGTTTGGGACGCCTTACTATTGTATATTTAATGATCATACATCTTGTAACTTTTACTTACTTGCTTGTGATTGAGACACTAGGCTTGTTCATGACCTTAGGAGACTGTTGGCTTGTAGATAAACCCTCATGTATCTAGACAGCCGTGACCGTATAGCGAGATGGATTCTATTTCATATACGTAGCTGGCTATGTCTGCCCCCGCTCTCCAGTATTCTGGTTTTGGGGCGTGACATGGTTTAAGTGGTGGCCCATACAGGTCTTGTAAATCAAGATATGTGAGGGTTTACCGAATAGATGTCTCAATCAGTATTCGTCCTTGATCTCTGCTCTTATCTTCTGAATCCCTGGATTCTTTTCCTGATCATGTGCTTGTATCGTTGATCTGTCCTGGTCCTTCCTTATTGTTCCCTATGTCGTCTTCTTCAGCGGTATTGTTCCTGGACCTGCCGGCCAGTAAGGCGGAGCACCTCCCGCGGACCAGCAGCAACCCGGAGATCAAGTCCAGCACTCCGGAGTAGCCTCCAGAGTCGAGCCTATTGGAGAAGAGCCCCCAGTTCAGCCAGTTCAGCCTGCCGAACCTGATGATGGCACATTAATAGGACTCGTCAGGACCTTGATAGCTTCTCAAGATCGTCGTGGAGATGCCTTGCAACAGGCAGTGACAGATGCTTTGACCAGAGGAGGTCATCAGGGTAACAGCACGGCCAACAGCTTCAAGCGCTTGAACCCTCTATTCTTCGACGGTAGTGAAGATGCTATCGCGGCAGATGCATGGCTTCAGGACACAGAGGTGGTTCTAGAAGCAGCCAGGACTCCAGAGAACGAGAAGGTGGCAGTTGTGCGCCTGCAGTTGTTAGATCTTGCCCGCAGCTGGTGGACAGCTCAGGCCGTTGGATTAGCAGCACCTATTGCTTGGGCGGTGTTCAGAAAGAGATTCCAGACCAAGTATTTTGATGCTGTAGCTCGATATGATCTACAGACCCGGTTCACTAATCTGAAGCAAGGAGGCAGGACGGTCGACGGATATGCGGCCGAGTTTTCCAGACTCAGTCGGTTTGCTCCCACCTTGGTGGCAACCGAGTATGATAGAGCCCAGCGGTTCCAGCAGGGACTTCACCTAGAGATCTTGTTGGCAGTTGAACAGTTTGAGCATCAGACTTTTGATGCAGTCTTAAGAGCAGCCCGGAGGCATGAGTATACCTTCCAGAGGATTGTGGATAGGACCGGAGGTCGGAAGAGATCTCACGGCCAGATGTATCAGTCTTCAGCACCAGCCCCGGCAGCCAGGGCTTTGACTATTGGAGCTCCGAGGCGGGCGGCCTCAGTAACGTCGGTTCAGCATTCCACTCCGACGTACCCTCAGCAGCAGAAGCAGAAGCAATCTTCCGCAGTGGGTTGTTCTCATTATGGAAAGCCAGGCCATGTAGTGGCAGAGTGTCGTAGGGCACAGGGATTGTGTCTGGCCAGTGGAGCACCGGACCATAGGGTTGGATCCTGCCCGAATAGGGGTGGTTCATCATCGTCCAACCTTTCCAGTTCTTCGATGAGAGGACCAGCACCGGTCCAGCAGCAGCAGCAGCAGCAACAGTATCCATTGTCGAGGCCCTTGCCGCCTCAGTCCCAGATATTCCAGCAGCAGAACCCCCAACAACATGCACAAGCCCAAGCCTTGAGTCAGAATAGGCAGCGAGGATTTCAGCAGAGGGGACCAGCACCCCGAGGGCATGGTCAGGCTATGGCGATGACCGTGGAGGAAGGATTGGCACCAGGAGAGGTAGTGGCAGGTACTATTCTCGTCAACTCCTTTCCAGCTTCAGCTTTATTTGATTCTGGTGCATCGCATTCATTTATGTCTGCACGATTCGCGACACGGGTAGGATTGGAGCCCGAGTCATTATCAGTAAGGCTCAATATACTTACTGGTAACGGACTTGTGGGAGTAGATAGAGTATTTTCCTCGTGTCGAATCGCAGTTAGCGGTAGAGAGTTCCCTGCTAGATTGATAGAATTCCCGATGGCCGATTATGATGTGGTCTTAGGGATGGATTGGTTGAGGAACCAGTATGCTAGAATAGACTGCCATATCGACAGGATTGTTTTTAGCATTCCAGGAGAGCCAGAGTTTTCCTTCTCTCGAGGCGAAGTTGAGTCATCTCCTCCGATATTGCGGATGGTAGTAGCAGCAGTACAGTTGCCCAGGATAGTGGATGAGTTCCCAGATGTTTTTTCAGAAGAGCTTCCAGGTATGCCGTCGGAGCGGGAGATCGAGTTCACTATAGACTTGATTCCCGGGACAGCCCCAGTGTCAGAGAGAGTCTACAGGATGGCACCGTCAGAGTTGAAGATATTGTACAAGATGATTGAAGAACTTTGAGCCAAGGGATTCATTCGTACTAGTGGATCGCCTTGGGGAGCCCCGATGCTTCTTGTGAAAAAGAAGGATGGTACGTCCAAATTATGTGTTGATTATCGTACCTTGAACTCCGTGACAATCAAGAACAGATACCCTCTTCCGAGGATAGATGACTTGTTTGATCAACTCAAGGGGGCTTCAGTATTCTCGAAGATTGATTTGCGCTCAGGTTATCATCAGATCAGAGTCAGAGAGCAGGACATCCCGAAGACAGCTTTTAGATCGAGATATGGACATTAGGAGTTCCTTGTTATACCTTTTGGAGCAACCAATGCGCCGGCAGTATTCATGGACCTCATGAATCGTATCTTCATGCCTTACTTGGATCAGTTTGTGATTGTGTTCTTAGATGACATCCTGGTCTACAGCAAGAGTGAGGCAGAGCATGAGCAGCATCTCAGAGTTATTCTTCAGATCCTCAGAGAGCACCAGTTATATGCCAAGTTCAGTAAATGCGAGTTCTGGCTTGATCGCATTTCGTACTTGGGTCATATCATCACCAGAGGAGGAGTAGAAGTCGATCCCCAGAAGATTATGGCTATTGAGTCATGGCCAGTGCCCAGCACAGTTACAGAGGTCCGTAGTTTTCTTGGATTGGCCGGCTACTACCGGCGGTTTGTTTCGGATTTTGCTCAAATTTCAGCGCCATTGACGCAGTTGACCCGCAAGGATGCGCAGTTTGCTTGGACAGCAGAGTGTCAAAGTTCTTTTGAACAGTTGAAGCGAGGCCTGATAACAGCTCCTATTCTCACGCTTCCAGATGGAACCGGAGGATTCTCAGTATATTATAATGCTTCAGGCAGAGGTTTAGGATGTGTTCTGATGCAGCATGGAAAGGTAATAGCTTATGCGTCACGACAACTTCGTGATCATGAGAGGAATTACCCAACCCATGACTTGGAGCTGGCAGCAGTAGTATTTGCCCTTAAGTTGTGGAGGCACTATTTGTATGGAGATAGGGTGGAGATTTTCACCGACCACAAGAGCTTGAAGTATGTTTTCATCCAGAAGGATCTTAACATGCGTCAGAGGAGATGGCTGGAGCTTCTTGTGGATTATGATGTCAACTTGCAGTATCATCCTGGGAAGGCCAACGTTGTTGCAGATGCTTTGAGCAGGAGAGCCGGAGTTTATTTCCTAACAGCGCAGCCAGAGCTGTTAGCAGATCTTCAGAAGATGGGTATAGAAGTTATTCTCCCTTCCAGTGTGGCATTGATGGCCAGTATGCAAGTTCAATCTACTATAGTCGAGAGGATCCGGATGGCGCAGCCAGCAGATTCCAAGCTTCAGCGACTCAGAGCAGAGTTTGAGGCAGGACGAAGACCAGAGCTATGCATTCATGAGGACGGTACACTTCGACATGGGAAGCGTCTTTGTGTACCCAGTGGAGATATCAGGCAGGAGATCATGTCAGAGGCTCACAGTTCTCAGTATTCCATCCATCCTGGCAGTACAAAGATGTACCGAGATATCCGTCAGCACTTCTGGTGGAATGGCATGAAGAGGAAGATAGCTCGGTTTGTCTCTCGGTGTTTAGTTTGCCAACAAGTTAAAGCCGAACATCAGAGACCCGCTGGACTTCTTCAGCCCTTGCCGATTCCAGAATGGAAGTGGGAGCATGTGACCATGGATTTCGTGACCGGATTACCTAGATCCCCTGCTGGTAGGGATGCTATCTGGGTTATAGTTGATCGGCTCACGAAAGTGGCTCACTTTCTTCCATTCAGAGTTGGTCAGTCGACGGCTCAGCTAGCAGAGATGTACCTTAGGCAGATTGTCAGGTTGCACGGAGTGCCAGTCAGTATCACCTCGGACCGAGATTCCAGATTTACGTCACACTTTTGGCGTAGCTTGCAAGAGAGTTTGGGAATTCGCCTCCAATTCAGTTCAGCTTATCACCCACAGACAGATGGTCAGTCGGAGCGCACGATCCAGACTCTTGAAGATATGTTGAGATCATGCACACTTGACTTCGGTGGTTCATGGGAAGATCACTTGCACCTGGTAGAATTCTCGTACAACAACAGTTTCCAGGCCAGTATCCAGATAGCACCGTTCGAGGCACTGTATGGTAGGAAGTACAGATCCCTGCTAGCCTGGGATGATGTTGGAGAGAGACAGATGCTTGGTCCAGAAATGATCGCTCAGACAGTTGAGGTGGTCAGGAGAGTCCGAGATCATCTTAGGGTTGCCCAAGATCGCCAGCGGCATTGGGCCGATTCTCATCGGCGTCCTCTCGAGTTTTCGGTCGACGATCATGTATTCCTGAGGATTTCGCCTAACCGTGGCGTCATTCGTTTCGGCGTCCGGGGAAAGCTTAGTCCTAGGTATATAGGACCGTTTGACATTCTGGAGCGAGTAGGAGATGTATCCTATCGTCTCGCTCTTCCGCCGTCGCTAAGAGAGGTACATGACGTGTTCCATGTATCCCAATTACGATGGTATATCCTGGACCCGAGCCACATCCTGGATCATTCGGAATTGGTTGTTGGTACCAACCTTTCGTATGAGGAGAGGCCCGTGTCTATATTGGACCGGAGAGAGAAGATCCTCAAGAACAAGACTATCAAGTTAGTCCGAGTTGCTTGGGGTCATCACTCTTTGGGGGAGTCAACGTGGGAGCGTGAGGATGATATCCGATCGCGATATCCCGACTTGTTTGACTCGTGAGGTATAATGTCTTCCTTATGCCTCATGCCTTCGATTCCTTGCTTGAATGAGTGATTGTCTGCATAGTTATAGCTTGTATGTGATTAATATAGCTTGCCATTGCTCCTCTAGCCTCTTGATTAAATTCCGAGGACGAAATTCTTTTAAGGTGGGTAGAGTTGTAATGCCTGTAGTTCGTATTATGTATTCTTGGAATACGCGTACGTATTTTATTCTTGTATTGCATGATTTCCTTCTTGACTTGGTTTATTCCTTGTTCGGGTTGGTTGGTTCGGCTTGGCTTGGTTTGATTGGGTTTATGATGAACCTAAAGTGAACCCCTATCTACCACCACCATTTTGTATTTATTAGCCCTCTTTATTCTCTCTCTTCATTTATCATCTTCTTCTTCCTCATTTACTTCCCTACCTACCAGAGAGAGAAGAGAGAGGTCTAGGCAAGTGCAACTTGCTTCATGGAGGAACTCCAATTTTATTACTTCATTCTCTTCCTTACTACATTCTAAAGCACTTTAGAACTTGGCATTTTCACTTTCCATGGCTAGATTCTTGTAGATCAATGTTTACCTTATTTTCGGATTTTTTGTGTTTTGATCTACTTAATCTTGTTAAATCCGAGATTTGATGGTTCTATGTTGCAGAGAATTTTGTTCTACCCCATTTTGACCTATGGAAGTTCGGATTTGGGCTCCGGATGAAAGTTTTATGAAGCTTGGAAGGCATGGGTTCCTAGTGTTCTTCTCCTCGGAATTTTTGGAGAAGAAGAACAGTTCCCTGGCGCATGGCTGTACTTGACCGCATGAGTATTCATGCGGCAAGTTGCCATCAGTCGCATGAGACCCTTGTACTTCTAAACCGTATGGAACTTAGTCCCAGCCGCATGAGGCTGAGTCTCATACTCAGCCGCATGGGCTCATTTCCCATCAACCGTATGAGTCTACATGGACTTAGTCGCAGGGCTGGGAACGAACTCTTCTCGAGCCGCATATGCAACTATTCCTCCCCGAGCCGCATAAGCCATCGCATTGACCCAGCCTCATGCGCCCTCACTTCTTCCGGGCCGCATGGGTTTTGCTATGTGAGCCGCATGGACTTGAGTTCGCCATCAGCCGCATGAAGACCCCTTTCTAATTCGAGCCGCATATGCGCTCACCTCCCTGAACCGCATAAACTCACGTACTTGCCAGCCGCATAGGCCCTGATCCCTGAGCCGCATGAGAACCCTAGACCCTGGCCGCATGGACTTCTGAGTCCAGGCTGCATGATCCCGATTAATTCCAACCGCATGCGCCTTTGCATTTCCAGTCGCTGGCGCCCTTGTACTTCCAGCCGCATGCGCCCCCTCCTTTCCTGGCCGTATATGACTGAACCGTATGACTTTCTCATGGTCCTGTGTACTATTATTTATCATTATTTGCCCATGTTTCGTAACTCCTTTATTAGATATTTTATGCCCATTTTATATCCTTACGCCTTTAGTCATAAACTTGATTTTACTTATATGTTTGGAATTGATAATGGAGCACGACCTGACAGTGACCCGTCGTGGTGCACTCATGACAAGAAAACCTGACATGACCTGGTAGTGGCCCGTCATGGTGCACTCCGGACTAGTACACTTGATATGATAAACCTAACATGATTATCTCGAATAGCTGTTGCGACGGCTACCTGACATGACATGACCTGTATAATTACTTGGACACCGTGGGCGATTGTGCTTGTACAAATAAACCAGTCCTGTCTTGCATCATGTCTAGGAGGGGACTCCTGAGTACCACGGTCAGGAGTACCCATTGAAATGGACTAAGGCTAATAACTAGATTAATACATTAGTCATGAAGAGATCTTCCAGCTACAGGCAATCCCGTTACCTGGGCGCGCCTGGGATCTGTAGCCTGCCGTCGAGTAGGGCACATTTCCAGCACACTGTCATGTGTTGCACCTTTCAAGTTACTTAAGGGTGCATGCGTTTCCTGGACGATGTATCCACCTGTATTCAATCCCTAATTTCGACCTGGGTAACCTGGATGGTCTGCAGGGCTTGTGGCTGTTGAATAATCTCACTGCATCTTGTTAGTAATTAGGCTTGTGACAACCCTAGTTAGTTAAAGTATCAAGCCGTAATTCCTGATTGGCCGTGGAATGATTGGATGGAGTCTAACCTGTCTAGTCTTGCCCTGATCTTGTCCCAGATTACTGCATGACCAGAATGCCTGTATTTATTTTACCGATAAATGGTAAGAATTCCAAGTTCTGTTCAGACAAAGGGTTACAATCCCGGTCCTTGTTTGGTTTACGGGTTGTAACCTGGTTATCTGAATAGTTCCATGGTTATCTCGTCGTATATCATCCTGATGTATTTTTTTTATTTCCAGTTCTTACTTTTATTTATATCTTGTGCTGATTGCTGGTTTTAGTTCCTAAGTGAAGCTTCCTTTGTGGCACTTGCTCTTTCTGGGATCTGACCCAGCTGGTTTTGTATGGCCAGATTTCGGAGCAGCTCCGGAGGATCTACCGACCTTCCAGCCAGATGGTGGCCACTAGACGGAACCCTGGCAACGAGTGGGTTTATTTTTGATCTCCCACTTTATTGTAAAAATATTCTTTTAAGGCGTTTAGCCGACGAGCACCTGTTTAGCTCGATTGCACTTTACTTACTATCTGCCTACGGGCTGTAACATGATTAACAGATCCTAGGGATGATCATGTATGACTAAACTCTTGCTAGTCCTAACATTTTGTAACGACTAGCTTCATGATCAGCTGAATATGTAATGTTTGGGACGCCTTACTATTGTATATTTAATGATCATACATCTTGTAACTTTTACTTTCTTGCTTGTGATTGAGACACTAGGCTTGTTCATGACCTTAGGAGACTGTTGGCTTGTAGATAAACCCTCATGTATCTAGACAGCTGTGACTGTATAGCGAGATGGATTCCATTTCATATACGTAGCTGGCTATGTCTGCCCCCGCTCTCCAGTATTCTGGTTCTGGGGCGTGACATCTTTCTTATGTAATTTTGTACTTTATTGAGTTTGGGACTTATGTAAATCGAGTCGCACTTGATACCGGAAGTCCACTCGTCCAAATAAAGTCTACTCAAACAAAAGCCTGAAGCCCATTCACAAAAGCCCAACCCAAAATCCAACAAACGTATTCTAAAATCAGCTAAAATCTATACCTAGTTTGTCCACCCAACTCGGACCGAGTTCTGGCCGAACTTGGACTTGGCATATTTGTACATTCCAGACAGTTGTGAAATTTCTGATATTGTGGCTCCCAACGTTCGAAAAAAATCTAAATATACATACGAACTCTGCCCGAACTCGGTCCACAAAAAGGCTATAAATAGAGATGGATTTGCATATTCTTACTTACTCAACTACAAACCAATCCTCTATCCTATAGCGAAAAAGACCATGAGCTAAACTTTCCAGCCTTCTAATTCCAAGTGCGATCTCGATTTAGAAGTCGTTTCGAGTTGTAAAATTTTGGTTTTTAAAAGCTTATCTCTCCTGTTGTGAAGTCGCAAGTCCTTCAAATCAAAGCTCGTGGTTTTAAAGTTGTTGTGCCCTCCAGATAAAAGCACAAGGTGTAAGGAGTTGCAAGCACTTCGAATTTAAAGCTTGTATTTTACTATTGTGACTATAATAGATTCAACTCTGAGTAAGAGTTCTCGGGCCTTGACTACTCCTCTCAGAGGAAAACCAAGATAAAAATTTATGTGTTTACTTCTGCTCTCTACAATCTGGTGCTTTTAATACTTGTATTATTTACACATATATTGTTGGTCACAGCCTTCACATAGTATAATTTTTAATTAGATAAGATCTATTCGCTGCGGTCTATTCATCCCCCCTCTAGAGTTGCCTAATGGTCCTTCACGACCCTCTATGCGTGCAGGAAGGCCACACGGCAGTTCCCGCTATGCGGCTATGAATCTCCGCCGCATACTTCTGATAATATGTACGCTATGTGTATAGGCTTCCTATGTGCATAGGTGAAAGTGCATACTTGTTTGCACTAGCACTCGATACTGCTATACGCCTGTCTCGCATATGTGCTTGGCCATGCTATGTGTCTATGGGATGCTACGTGCCAGGTCGTCATTTTTATGCTCCGATTTTGTAGAATCGGTCATCCTCGCTAGGGCGTGATGACGCACGAGCCTATCTTGCACTCGTGTAAGGCAAACAATAAATGACCGATTACTGCGGTTTAGCAACAGGATCATCGCACATAAGTTCTACGCAGAAAAGTTGAATAACGCAAGAAGTATAGAAAACAAGTCATCTTTATTGATATTTAAAGTATAAGATTACAATGGTGCGAGACCAAGATTATAATTCACTCATAATAACACTCTTTCTGATTACAATCACTCAGCTCTCTGTCATCTCTCAATACAAATGATTATCTGTCATGCCCCGCTCCCGTAGGAGCGATCGTCCTTGCTAAGGCGTGATGCCGCACGAGCCTAGATTGTGCTCGTGCAAGGCAGTTTCATAACGGCCGATTATAGCGGCTGCGACGGTATCGTCCCACAGAAGTCCCAAGTAGAAACAATGAAACATACAGCAAAAATTTAGAAGTAACACACAAGTTATTCAAAAGTGCACTTTATTGATATTGAATAATAAGATTACAATGGGGCACAAGGCCCTAATTACAAATCTCTCAAGCTCATTTTTATCTCATTTACAAGTTACTCTGCTCTCTCTCATCTCTCGATACAATGCTTCAAGGCGACGAGTGCAGATTCTGCAGGATGGCGATGTCCATACATTATGTCCCGTATAAGTCTTAACTCTACGCGGCCGCAAGCTTCGAATCGCCAAGGAAACTTCATGACTCGATGCATCCAAGCGAGCTTCGCACCACGAGCTTCTACCTGTGCCTGCATATGAAAATTGTATGGGTGTCAGTACTCAACTGTACTGGTGGAGTGATCTCCTCGCCCACCCATACAAAACCGACACGTTCATTTACTTTGTACAGCTTAATCCCTTTTTGATTGTCTTTCTAGTCTTGCCTTAGAATCAATTTTAGGGCAAAGGCGTCTTGGCCTATACTTGGCAATGCAACGACAGGGTCGTGCTATACTCTATTCGTGACTTCAATATATTCGAGACAGTGCCTTGTCGAGCAGAAACTTATGCAACTCGACTGTGCCAAGACTTTCACTTCTTTTACGTGCCTCAAGACCATTCTCGTGCCAACGACGTCAAGGGGACGACTCGTGCTGGTCGTGTCAATACACTTGATCATACCTTAAGACCGAGGCTACGCCTCCCAAGGGTCACCAGACTTAACCAACTTGTCTTACAGCCTTCCTGACTTAACTCGATATAATAATGCCATATTCATGCCGAAGCACGTGTCCTTGCTATAGCCAACTCTTAGGCTCCAGAATGGTGCTGCAACCGTACACACCTAAATCGTGCCGACTCAAGTCTAACGCTTGCAATAAACAGGACTTGTTAACCCAACCCATAACCTGCTAGTACTCGACGCAATCCAAAGGCATACACGCAGATAGCCGCTCTTGCCAACGTATCTATATGAGTGGTGACTAGCAATGTCAAGCTATCCTGGATCTTTTACATACGGTGACCATTCATGTGACGAGGTATGAGCTCCCACCGAATGACCCACAGCCTATATTGTAACGGTTCACTTCAATCGAGTCGTACCTTCGATGAAGGCCGTACAATATCTGTAATTCCTCCTAGGCCGACACGAACCCGGCGCCCCGAGATCGTTCGAGGAATTTTGCCCTTGCGTACAAGTTGTCCAATGACCATGCAAGACTCAACTCGATCTACCAAGTCCTTCCTTATTCATGACCATGTTTTCCAACTTCTATCGAGATTCCCAATTAGCGGAACCGATCTCGTGAACGAGACTTATCGAGACTCCCAAGTAGAGGGACCGATCTCGTGTGCTTCCTTATCGAGACTTAGCAAGACTCCTAAGTAACGGGACCGATCTCGTGAATAAGACTTATTGAGACTCCCAAGTAACGGGACTGATCTCGTGAACGAGACTTATCGAGACTCCCAAGTAGCGGGACCGATCTCGGCGACAACCAGTTGCGTGGACTTCCTTTATCCGTGGCATGATTTTCACTAAATCAACCGTGGCTCGTACCTTAGACAGACCTTGTTCTCTAGACGACGTTATCGCTCTAGCCACATACTTTATATGACGAGCCTTATTCTCGAGGGACTACATGACTTGACAACCGCAGATAGAGCAGAACAGTGCTAGAAATGGCTTAGATCGACCGGCATAACTTTGCCTAACTTATTTACGCAATGACTTGACGAGCAAAGGATACGCCAAGCTTCGCATTGAGAGAATGTACCGTGCACACATTCGACTTGAACAAACAAGTTCTTGGGTGCCTAGACTTAAGCCACAAGCCGTGCAATACGACTAACCCACGGGACATGTGAAGGCTATGCCAAGCCTTGGACGACGGGACTGTACATACATTATCAAGCATTCACGCGGGCGACGCCTATGACTTAGGCTAATTCGAGCATTATGGCAACTTAGCAACTTAGGCCAACTTCCTTCTCTCAAGCCACGGGACGAAGGATCGAGTGTCATTTTGAAAGCACGCTAAGCAAACTTCTAAGCAGACCGTGGGACCATTTTCCATGTTCTAACACATTCCGACCCGTCGGGATTATTTTCTTAGCTATGTAGATGCGTCTCTTTTACTATCAAGCCTAACTTGTGTAAGTTGAAAACATGTGAGTTATTATGTAAAGACCAAGATGAGGCAAGTTCATCGAAACTACCCCACCTGAGCGAGGAGTCGCCTCGACCGAGCGAGCCTTCGAGCAGCCATTGCAAGGCTAAGTCCGAACGACGTCGACGTTTCGATTCCTCCGATTGACTTTACGGGACGGGGCACTACATTATCTGTCTGAAGGCTTACAACTTACGGGTGCTTCAGAAGGTGATGTTCAGACATTATGTCCCGTATATGTGAAGATTCCAATACGGCCGCATACTTCGAAGTGCCATAGAAATCTATGCCTCTGCGCGTCCAAGCAAGCTCTGCCCTAACGAGCAAGTACCTGAACCTGCACAAGCAAACTGGTGGGGTGTCAATATACGACCGTACTTGCGGGGGTATCTCATCCACCCATACAAAACCAATACGTTATTTTAGTGAGTATAAAATATTTGTTTATGATCTTTCTAATCTTGCCTTAGGATCAATTCCAATACAAAGATTCTTGGCCTACTCGTATTGTAACAAACGTAATCGTGCTCAAATCCTTATGACCATACTACAAAACCTATTTGTACAAATATCGTGGTCGTGCCTCACAGCAACGTGAATCATACTCTTGTTTGCCCTTTCAAACGACTCAAACATGAACTCGTAAATGTAACACCCAGTTTTCTAGATGAGGGTAATTTTGAAATTTTGTAATTATAATTATTATTTATTGATAATTATTTCATATTATGATTTTTGGTGATTTTTAATCATTTTTAAACTATTTAAAATTATGACTTGTGATTTTGACATTTTACTATTGTTTGGTTTTAATTTCGAGGAATTTGTCACCCTCAGTTTTCAGGAACAGGAGTATTTTTGTCATTTTGTATTTTTGAAATATTTTTGAAATTTATTTTATTATTTATGATATTGTTTTGGGGTTATTTGAGTCGGGTTCGAATTTCAGCTCAATCCGACTTGAAACGGGGACCCGGGGGTAGTGTTGACTTTAGTGGACCCACACATTAGTTAGCCATGGCCCACATGATAAAAATATTTTAGTTAGAGGTTAGACTAATTATTATGGATAAGGTTTGTGTGATTAGAGACTTTAGAATGACTAATATAGCCCCAACCAATTAGCCCTTTCCTAATACTAATAGAATAGGTTAGTGGGGGCATTTTGGACCTTACCATAATAGGACAAATAGTCCCATATGGCCAGCCACTTTGGGAGAGGATAGGTTCAAGTTCATTTCATTATTCTCATCCACACTCTCTCTCTCTTGTTCTTTCCCAAATTTCTAGAGAGCAATTCCTAGCAATTTCTCCACCAAATCCTTCCATTTTGCCACCAAATCTTCTTCTTTCCTTCTCCATTCTAGCCAAGGAGGAAGCTACCCAAGTTTGGGAGGATTCGTAGCTCGTTCGTGTCCTTTTGAAATCTCTACGTGTCGGTATCGCTCCGGGAAGGCTTTTCTTCGATTCGATCTACCGGGAGGTATAAATCCCTTCTCCTTTTCATTTCCTCATGTATATAGGTCTATTTTGAACCCATAGGAATGACCCCCATGGTTGTATCTATATTTGTGTCCATTTCGTGTCCATTTGGAGGTCATAGGAGTGTCCTTTGTGTTGTGGTTGTATCCATGTGGGAAAACCCCAAATTTAGACACACTATGTGTTGTTGTTATGTATGAATGAATTATTACATGTTTAATCTCATATTTTTGTATTGGAGATGTGTTCTATAGTGTCTCATATATATATATTAGTGTAGAGAGTGAGTTCTTGATATATTATGTTATATACTTGTGTTCTTTTGTCTCAAACTACCCAAATTCGTCATAATTTTTATCCACGTTTTTAGTAGCAATAGCAACTTAGAAATGTCATAACTTTTAGCTTAAAACTCCGATTTATCTTCCGTTTTTTTTAAAAGAACCGTATCGAAGTTAGATTTCCAAATATATATTTTAATAAGCCAAATTCTTCCTGTAACTTTCTGTAGAATTATTTGAGTGTCAGATGTACGAAAGATGAACGCGTTTCGTTATTTTTGCGATTTCGGGAGCTTCTGGACACGAAAATATGATCCGTTTGAAGTTTCGGAAAGCTAAAATGAAGTACTACAACATACTTTAATCCTAGAATTTAGTGAATGCCCAATTGGTACAGTATTGGTTTTAAGTAAAAGAGTGACTATACGATATATGCATTTTGTGTAACCTATGAGCCTATGTAGTAAGGATATTAAATGAATATAGAGTATGTAATGCATGATATGTTAGATGAATGAAATGATATATATCCTTTTTACATTAATGTATATATATGGTTGAATGCAAGCATGTAGGAATGCAATTAATGTAATATATGTAAGCAATGCATGAATGAAAGAATGATATACAATGCATGCATGAAAGTATATAATGAATGCTAGATATAAATGCAAGGTATATATGTAATGATAGATATGAATGCATATTGTATAAATATTGTAAATGCAATATCAGATTTCATATGTAGACATAGAACCAATGCATAGCTGATATTTAGATTGAATGTTAGTTTATTTTAGGTTGTTCGAACACTGAACTGTCCATGTAAGCATATATATACCTTCCTTTTTCTATTGCCAAGCCAATTTCAGTTTTCAATATAGTGAAATGTCTATGAATGTAATGTTAACCTTCAACCCCTTAATTCGAAATGTTAGTTAATTTCAGTATTAGATAATGCATGAGCTGTATGCATATGGGATGTTGGCTTAATGGAAGATTTCAGATAACATGGTTCATTTTATGTGGTTAGTTACACCAGTTTATGGGATAGCTCACTTTAGTTTATATGTAAATGTGGAACTAAACTGAGAATGAACTTCACCCTCTGCACAAGGACACCCCACTCTATATCAACCACCATGCCATGTAACCCTTCTCTAAATGATTGCTATAATATATATAGATTTATGTAAAGTATAGATGCATATTAGTTATAACTTAAATAGTCTCTACTCTAATGTATATAGATGTATACTTGTAGCCATGCATGTTAAGTATAATACATGTGTAATGTAGATGGGTTAGCTTTGTGTCATGTGTAGTGTAAACTCATAACTAGTATTGACTTCTCTTTTCATGTACACCTCCATGTTCACACACACACATAGCTTTACATGTTAGTTCCTTTCTCTTATATATATATATATATATATATATATATATAATATCGAATATGCATGATAGTGATGTATCTTGATGTGTGACTTGTGTTGGCTTGTATAGCCTTGTGATTGGTGTGTGATTGCTAGATTAGGCTTGGTTAGGCCTAGTGAGACTTATTAGACTTGCTGGGGTTATGAGTGGCATAGTTGACCTAGTTGACTGGAGTTGACCAAGTGTTGACTTTAGTCTATTTTGACCTAGACAGCATACAGACGTATCGTAGATTACATTTATCATCCCATGTATACATATTGACTTGTGTTGCTCTAACTAGGAGTCAGGTACCTCATCTCGGACAGTACATTTACTTCAGACATTCAGATACCAGGCGAGTACATTCTCTTACCGTTTCATACTTGTCTGGATTTATATTCTTGTTCTAGATTACTGTACTTGATGCTGACACGATTGTTATCACGGATTGGTACTATATGGATCTCCTTTTGGGATGTTATCCCCTTGTATTCACTAGATACATATTGTGATGTGCGTTTCACTTCCATATTGTATTTATTGAATACCTATATCCTTGTATACTCCTTGTGCATATTGTACTCTCAGTATCACATGAGTCCCAGGGATAGACCATTGTATACTATTGTATAATATTGTACAAATATTGTATAACATTGTACATCTATTGTATAATATTATACATCCATTGTATAATATTGTACACTATTGTGCAAGATAACGTAACTGGAGTGGATCCTTGTGTATTGATTGGGGAGGGGGAGTAGAATTGGTTATGTACTCAAATCCTATTGTACAAGATTGTATAACTATTGTATATATCTATTGTACACCCACGTACAATAGAGTTACCATTGCATTTTCCTAGACCGTTTACATAACCATATTGTACTCTAAATCACAGTAGGCTTACAGTTCTTACTTATCATATATAGATATTTCCTGTTATCAAATCTCTACTGTTTTTCATATACATTCTTCTTTCAGCGTTTCATGTACCTTACTCTATTGCATGTTTTATATTTCCTAACATGATATGAACTGCGTGAGATATTTTGTGCTCGCTTCCGTCCTGACTGGACCTGCTAAAAATTTTACAGAGGATGATGAGGAACCCTGCACCCTTACTTGGAGTTTGCCTAGTTGACACTCGCGACCTGGACCCCTGGGGAGGTTCAGGCAGATGCTCAGGATGATATCTTGTATAGTATAGATAGCTTAGACTGTCTTTTTTTTTCATGTTTAGCTGTTGTCTTATTTTCAGAGTTGTATATTTTAGAGATGTTGAGACTTTGTTATTTCTTTCTGCTGTACCTCAGTTGAGGATTTCTTATCTATTTCCATCATGCTACATTCTACCTTAGATTGTGATTGAGTTGTACCTCTGTGTTGGCCTCCTTATAAAGAGTATTCATATTATCTAGTTATAGTTCATGACCTAGAACAACGTTCTACCGCCGACACTGCGACGTAGGCTGGGCACTATTACGTACTCGTACCCTTATGGTGGGTGCGGGTCGTGACACGTTTTTAGTGGTGGCCCATGCAGGTCGAGTTTATGTAGTGGTATTCGAACTAGAGTATCACTACAGCGTGCAGTAGGATTAGGATATTTTTGGAGGTACTCAATCACATTAGAAAAAACTCTTAATCCGATTCCTTTTGTCTAAAATTGTTGCTTATTGACTTTCCTTGAATATAAATTGTTCTCCTTTGAATTTTTGCTTCATTCTCAGAAATTGCTTCTTGTTTTGATCTGTCTTCATGATGGTTATGAAGACACGATCTCATCGCTTCGGTTCGGGGGATACTATCGAGAGGCTGGCCACCTCTCGTCCTGTTCATCAGGGCCTCGAGACCGCAGCTTCTGTTGTGCCGACTCAGGTTGGCGTTTCTGCTACATTGGAGGTGCACCTCCGTCTGTACAAAGACTTTTCCCTTTATTTTCGGTTTCTCTCAGCAACAGCGATTCATGCAGCATCAGCAGCAGAGATTTGTGCAATATCAGCATCAGGCTGGAGGAAACCAGCAGGGCGAGCTATCGTCAGGACAGTCGAGGATGCACAGACCATTGGAGATCTTGCTGCAAGTTCCGTTCTTCTCAATTCCATTTTCGCAATTGTCTTTTATAATTACCTTGAAATCCGATTCCATCTGTTCCTTGTTGATTAATTTATTTTTGTCATGTTATCTTTTGTTGTGTTTGTTTTTTTTCTTCTGAGAAAATCATATGGGCTAGGTCGCCTAAATCATGGGATCTAGAATCCTCGATAGTCGTGTTAGTTGGCATAGTGAGGACATGTAGTCAGATTTTGGATGTATTCTCGGGTATGGGAATTTAAGGTTTTCGCCGTCGCATGCGGCAGTACAAAAATTTTAAATACCATGAACCTAGAGGTACGTACCTTAGTCAAGGACTCTATGATTATCGTAGTCTTGCTCACTAGCATGATGAAGACTCTGGACAACATGATTTTGGACAGACGTATATGATTAACAGATTGTATCTTGAGAAGGTTTAAACATCATACCCTTTTGATTGTTATAAATGACTTAGGAGTAGGGATATTTAGTTTTGTAGAGCTTATTCATAGGTAGTTCCTTCATAGTATAATGGTATGATGACTTGTAGAGTGTCTGTACCCTAGAGGTGATAGTTAGCATTGGTGTTAGAATAGTAACCCATTGTAGATAATTCTCCTGTTATCTATAATACCAACCAGTTATACATTGGATGTTAGTATGCCTTACATCCTTGATGATTATTACTACTTTTCCTTACCTTTTCCAATGAGGCACCCATGACCAGAGCCTGCCTTTGAGTATAGTTGTAGTTTCATCTAAGACCGAGAGGTCTATTTGCATAGATAGATTGCAGATGATATTGGCATATGGGATATAGGTTAGTTGGTATCTATAGGCCATTGTTGTATAGGGTTATAAACATGTTGTTTAGCCTATACTTGGTTAAGTTTTCCATTTTAGTTAAGTTCCCTTCGTGTTGAGTTCCTTTGTGTTGATCACCTTTATAGGCAGTGTGCAGACCCTTCACTAGATACCATGTCCCCTTGATTCAGACCATTCATCCTTAGCCTAGTTCTAAGCATTGTTTGAGACCCTTATAAGTTTAGTCTGCCTTAACCCTTGGTTGATCAGTCATGTATATATATAGATGATATACTTAGGATATATGTGATGGGTTGTTGTTCTTGAGCATATATATATATATGGTATTTGGTACTCATGTGCTTAGCTTGTAGGTATTTAGTTATAGGTGACTTTATAGGATTGGAAAGTTAAGAGCTAGTCTATTATAGAGTTTCTCTTTTGCTAAATTCTAGTTGCCAACACCTAAATAGCTAGCATAGGTAAAACCCTAAGAAGTTGACCAGTTGATGACCAAGTACTTGGATGTTGAGAAATTGACTAGTGATTGACCCTTGACTATGTTTGACCTAGAAGGGGGTGCGATCATCTTAATTTCGATGACGAAATTTTTATAAGGTGGGTAGGATTGTAACACCCAGTTTTTCAGATGAGGGGTTATTTGAGTAGGATTGTAACACCCATTTTTGTCATTTTATAAGGTGGGTAGGATTGTAACACCCATTTTTGTCATTTTATATTTTTGAAATATTTTTGAAATTTATTTTATTATTTATGATATTGTTTTGGGGTTATTTGAGTCGGGTTCGAATTTCAGCTCAATCCGACTTGAAACGGGGACCCGGAGGTAGTGTTGACTTTAGTGGACCCACACATTAGTTAGCCATGGCCCACATGATAGAAATATTTTAGTTAGAGGTTAGACTAATTATTATGGATAAGGTTAGTGTGATTAGAGACTTTAGAATGACTAATTTAGCCCCAACCAATTAGCCCTTTCCTAATACTAATAGAATAGGTTAGTGGGGTATTTTGGACCTTACCATAATAGGACAAATAGCCCCATATGGCCAGCCACTTTGGGAGAGGATAGGCTCAAGTTCATTTCATTATTCTCATCCACACTCTCTCTCTCTTGTTCTTCTCCAAATTTCTAGAGAGCAATCCCTAGCAATTTCTCCACCAAATCCTTCTATTTTGCCACCAAATCTTCTTCTTTCCTTCTCCATTCTAGCCAAGGAGGAAGCTACCCAAGTTTGGGAGGATTCGGAGCTCGTTCGTGTCCTTTTGGAATCTCTACGTGTCGGTGTCGCTCCGGGATGGCTTTTCTTCGATTCGATCTACCGGGAGGTATAAATCCCTTTTTCTTTTCATTTCCTCATGTATATAGGTCTATTTTGAACCCATAGGAATGACCCCCATGGTTGTATCTCTATTTGTGTCCATTTCGTGTCCATTTGGAGGTCATAGGAGTGTCCTTTGTGTTATGGTTGTGTCCATGTGGGAAAACCCCAAATTTGGACACACTATGTGTTGTTGTTATGTATGAATGAATTATTACATGTTTAATCTCATATTTTTGTATTGGAGATGTGTTCTATAGTGTCTCATATATATATTAGTGTAGAGAGTGAGTTCTTGATATGTCACGCCCCAGAACCAGAATACTGGAGAGCGGGGGCAGACATAGCCAGCTACGTATATGAAATGGAATCCATCTCGCTATACGGTCACGGCTGTCTAGATACATGAGGGTTTATCTACAAGCCAGCAGTCTCTTAAGGTCATGAACAAGCCTATTGTCTCAATCACAAGCAAGTAAGTAAAAGTTACAAGATGTATGATCATTAAATATACAATAATAAGGCGTCCCAAATATTACATATTCAGCTGATCATGAAGCTAGTCGTACAAAATGTCAGGACTAGCAAGAGTTTAGTCGTACATGATCAACCCTAGGATTCTGTTAATCATGTTACAGCCCGTAGGCAGACAGTAAATAAAAGTACAGTCGAGCTAAACAGGTGCTCGTCGGCTAAACGCCTCAAAAGAATATTTTCACAACAGAGCGGGAGAGCCAAAAATAAACCCACTCGTTGCCAGGGTTCCGTCTAGTGGTCACCATCTGGCTGGAAGGCCGGTAGATCCTCTGGAGCTGCTCCGAAATCTGGCCACACAAAACCAGCTGGGTCAGACCCCAGAAGAGCAAGTGCCACAAAGGAGCTTCACTTAAGAACTAAAACCAGCAATCAGCACAGGAATATAAATAATATAATAAAAGACAGGAAATATAAATAACTGGTAAAACTGGAAATAAGGAAAACATGCCAGGATGATATACGACGAGATAACCATGGAACTATTCAGATAGCCAGGTTACAACCCGTAAACCACACAAGGACCGGGGTTGTAACCCTTCGTCTGAATGGAGCTTGGTTTCTCACCATTTATCGAGAAAATAAATACAAACATGCTGGTCATGTAACAGCCTGGAAGAAGATCAGGGCAAGACTAGACTGGTTAGACTCCATCCAATCATTTCACGGCCAAGCAAGACCTACGGCTTGATACTTTAACTAACTAGGGTTATCACAGTCCTAGTTACTAACAAGATGCAGTGAGATTATTCCACAGCCACCGGCCCTGCAGACCATCCAGGTTACCCAGGTCGAAAGATTAGGGTTGAATTCAGGTGGGTACATCGTCCAGAAAATGCATGTACCCTTAAGTAGCTTGAAGGGTGCAACACATGACAGTGTGCTGGAAATGTGCCCTACTCGACGGTAGGCTACAGATCCCAAGCGCGCCCAGGTAACGGGATTGCCTGTAGCTGGGAAATCTCTTCATGACTAATGTATTAATCTAGTTGTTAACCTTAATCCATTTTAGTAGGTACTCCTGACCGTGGTACTCAGGACTCCCCTCCTAGACATGATGCAAGACAGGACTGGTTTATTTGTACAAGCACAATCACCCACGGTGTCCAGGATGTTCATTCTTGTCAGGTCATGTCATGTCAGGTAGCCGTCGCAACAGCTATTCAAGATATAACATGTCTGGTGATCAGGTCAAGTATACTTTGTCAGGAGTACGCCACGGCGGGCCACTATCAGGTCATGTTAGTCATGTCAGGAGTGTACCACTACGGGTCACTGTCGTGTCAGGCTCAATTATCAATTCCAAACATATCAAGTAAATTCATGATTATCAAGTCCAGGTCAAAAGGCGTAAGGATATAAAATGGGCGTAAAATATCTAAATAAATATCAATAAACAGGGCTATAGAAGATCCAGGATAAGGAAAATAAAACCGAACTAACATGCTGATATAAGGTCAAGCCTACCAAAGGCCATACGCTCAAGTAGCATACGCTCAGGCTACAGGTCAGCGTACGCTCAAGCTAGCGTACGAAATGGTCTAGGGCACGCGCACGCTAGCGTACACAATAGACAGTGTACGCCCAAGTCAGCGTACCAAATGGGTCAGCGTACGCTCGAGCTAGCATACGAAAGGAGCCAGCGTACGCCTTGCTCGCTTAAGCTAGCGTATGCTCAAGACACGCTGCCAACAGGCAGCGTATCAAGGTGAGCGTACGCTCACTAAAGAGCAGCATACGAAGGCTAGCGTACGCTCACTAAAGAGCAGCGTACGAAGGCTAGCGTACGCTCGCTAAAGAGCAGCGTACGAAGGCTAGCGTACGCTCGCTAAAGAGCAGCGTACGAAGGCTAGCGTACGCTCGCTAAAGAGCAGCGTACAGCTCAGCGGCATAAGCTAAAAAGCTAGCTCACTGTTCACAGTCTTCTCCAGAGGGAAAGAACAGCAAGAACTCTAAAGTTGAATCTAAGCTTCAATTGTCCATATCTTGGTCAAAACAAGTCCGAATCCAACTTTCCAAAGGTCAAAATTGGGTAGAAGGAGATGCTCTAAAACATGGAACCATCAAAACTTGAAAATAAGGAAGTTTAATAGATCAAAACCACCAAAAGTCCGAAAATAGCAAAACTCTAGATCTACAAGAATCAAAGCTTCAAAACGGAAAATGACAAGTTCTAATGTGTCTTAGAATCATGAGAAGAAGCTAATGGAACCATAAAAATGAGTTCTCTTGTGGAAGCAAGTTGCACTTGCCTAAGGGTTGGGGAGTTGTGGAGAGGAAGGAAGAAGAAGAAGAAGAAGAAATAAATGAGAGTTATGGAGGAGAGAGAAGGTTGGTGGGAAAATAAATATCATGGGTTGGTGGTAGGTAGGGGGTTCACCTTGGTCCATGATGGACCAAGCAACCAGCCGGCCAAACCAAACCAACCCAAACCGAGATTTTAAACCAAGCCAAGAAAACTAAACAAGGAACAATACAAGAAAATACGTACACGTATTTCCAAAATACGTAATACGAACCACAGGCATTACAACTCTACCCACCTTAAAAGAATTCCGTCCTCGGAATTTAATTAAGAGGCTAGAGGGACAAGAACAAGCTATACTATTCACAGGCAATTATACTAGGCAATCAATCAATCATGCAAGCAAGGAATTGATGGCATGAGGCATAAGAAAGACATTATACCTCACGAGTCAAACAAGTCAGGATATCGCGATCGGATATCATCCTCACGCTCCCACGTTGACTCCCCCAAAGAGTGATGACCCCAAGCAACTCGAACTAACTTGATAGTCTTGTTCTTGAGGATCTTCTCTCTTCTATCCAATATAGACACTGGCCTCTCCTCATACGAAAGGTTGGTACCAACAACCAATTCCGAATAATCTAGGATGTGGCTCGGGTCCGGGATATACCGTCGTAATTGGGATATATGGAATACGTCATGCATCTCGCTTAGCGACGGTGGAAGAGCGAGACGATAGGATACATCTCCTACTCGCTCCAGAATGTCAAACGGTCCTATATACCTAGGACTAAGCTTGCCCCGTACGTCGAAACGAATGACGCCACGGTTAGGCGAAATTCTCAGGAATACATGATCGCCGACCGAGAACTCGAGAGGACGCCGATGAGAATCGGCCCAATGGCGCTGGCGATCTTGGGCAACTCGAAGGTGATTTCTGACTCGCCTGATCACTTCAACGGTCTGAGCAATCATTTCTGGACCAAGCATCTGCCTCTCTCCAACATCATCCCAGGCTAACGGGGATCTGCACTTCCTGCCATACAGTGCCTCGAACGGTGCCATCTGGATACTGGCCTGGAAACTGTTGTTGTATGAGAATCCCACCAGGTGCAAGTGATCTTCCCATGAACCACCGAAGTCAAGTGTACAGGACCGCAACATGTCTTCAAGAGTCTGGATCGTGCGCTCCGACTGGCCATCTGTCTGCGGGTGATATGCTGAACTGAACTGGAGATGAGTCTCCAAACTCTCTTGCAAGCTACGCCAAAAGTGCGACGTAAACCTAGAATCTCGGTCCGAGGTGATACTGACTGGCACACCGTGCAATCTGACAATCTGCCTGAGGTACATCTCCGCTAGCTGAGCCGTCGACTGACCAACTCTAAACGGGAGAAAGTGTGCTACCTTGGTAAGCCTATCCACAATGACCCAAATAGCATCCCTACTAGCTGCGGATCTAGGTAATCCAGTCACAAAATCCATGGTCACATGCTCCCACTTCCATTCTGGAATCGGTAAGGGCTGAAGAAGTCCTGCTGGTCTCTGATGTTCGGCTTTAACTTGTTGGCAAACCAAATACCGAGAGACAAACCGAGCTATCTCCCGCTTCATGCCATTCCACCAGAAATGCTGCCGGATATCACGGTACATCTTCGTACTGCCGGGATGGATGGAATACTGAGAACTGTGCGCTTCTGACATGATCTCCTGCCGAATATCTCCGTTGGGTACACAAAGACGATTACCATGCCTAAGTGTACCGTCCTCGTGAACGCACAACTCTGGTCTTCGTCCTGCCTCGCACTCTGCTCTGAGTCGCTGAAGCTTGGAATCTGCCGACTGCGCCATCCGGATCCTCTCGACTATAGTGGACTGAACTTGCATACTGGCCATCAATGCCACACTGGAAGGAAGAACAACTTCTATACCCATCTTCTGAAGATCGGCTAACAATTCTGGCTGCGCTGTTAGGAAATAAGCTCCGGCTCTCCTGCTCAATGCATCTGCTACGACATTGGCCTTCCCAGGATGATACTGCAGGCTGACATCATAATCCACAAGAAGCTCCAGCCACCTCCTCTGACGCATGTTAAGATCCTTTTGGGTGAAAACATACTTCAGGCTCTTGTGGTCGGTGAAAATCTCCACCCTATCTCCGTACAAGTAGTGCCTCCACAACTTAAGTGCAAACACCACTGCTGCCAGCTCCAAGTCATGGGTTGGGTAATTCCTCTCATGATCACGAAGTTGTCGTGACGCATAAGCGATTACATTTCCATGCTGCATCAGAACACATCCTAAACCTCTGCCTGAAGCATCACAATACACTGAGAATCCCCCGGTTCCATCTGGAAGCGTGAGAATAGGAGCTGTTATCAATTCTCGCTTCAACTGTTCAAAAGAACTCTGACACTCTGCTGTCCAAGCAAACTGTGCATCCTTGCGGGTCAACTGCGTCAATAGCGCTGAAATTCGAGTAAAATTCGAAACAAACCGCCGGTAGTAGCCAGCCAATCCAAGAAAACTACGAACTTCTGCAACTGTGCTGGGCACTGGCCATGACTCAATAGCCACAATCTTCTGGGGATCTACTTCTACTCCTCCTCTGGTGATGATATGACCCAAGTACGAAATACGATCGAGCCAGAACTCGCATTTACTGAACTTGGCATACAGCTGGTGCTCCCTAAGAGTCTGAAGAACCACACGGAGATGCTGCTCATGCTCAGCCTCACTCTTGCTGTAGACTAGAATGTCATCCAAGAACACAATCACAAACTGATCCAAGTAAGGCATGAAGATGCGATTCATGAGGTCCATGAATACTGCTGGCGCATTGGTTGCTCCAAAAGGCATAACAAGGAACTCCCAATGCCCATATCTCGATCTAAAAGCTGTCTTCGGGATGTCCTGCTCTCTGACTCTGATCTGATGATAACCTGAACGCAAATCAATCTTCGAGAATACTGAAGCCCCCTTGAGTTGATCAAATAAGTCATCTATCCTTGGAAGAGGGTATCTATTCTTGATTGTCACTGAATTCAAGGTACGATAATCAACACATAACCTGGACGTACCATCCTTCTTTTTCACAAGAAGCATCGGGACTCCCCAAGGCGATCCACTAGCACGAATGAATCCCTTGGTTCTGAGTTCTTCAATCATCTTGTACAATATCTCCAACTCTGACGGCGCCATCCTGTAGACTCTCTCTGACACTGGGGCTGTCCCGGGAATCAAGTCTATAGTGAACTCGATCTCCCGCTCCGGAGGCATACCTGGAAGCTCTTCTGGGAAAACATCTGGAAACTCATCCACTATCCTGGGCAACTGAACTGCTGCTACTGCCATCCGTAATATCGGAGGAGAAGGTTCAACTGCTCCTCTGGAAAAGGAAAACTCCGGCTCGCCTGGAATGCTAAAAACAACCCTACCAATATGGCAGTCTATCCTAGCATACTGGTTCCTCAACCAATCCATCCCTAAGACTACATCATAATCGGCCATCGGGAATTCTATCAATCTAGCGGGGAATTCTCTACCGCTAACTACGATCCGACACGAGGAAAACACTCTATCTACTCCCACAAGTCCGTTACCAGTAAGTATATTGAGCCTTACTGATAATGACTCGGGCTCCAATCCTACCCGTGTCGCGAATCATGCAGACATAAATGAATACGATGCACCAGAATCAAATAAAGCTGAAGCTGGACTGGAGTTGACGAGAATAGTACCTGCCACTACCTCACCTGGTGCCAATCCTTCCTCCACGGTCATCACCATAGCCTGACCGTGCCCTCGGGGTGCTGGTCCCCTCTGCTGAAACCCTCGCTGCCTATTCTGACTCAAGGCCTGGGCTTGAGTATACTGCTGGGGGTTCTGCTGCTGAAACACTTGGGTCTGAGGCGGCAAGGGCCTCGGCAATGGATACTGCTGTTGCTGCTGGACCGGAATTGGTCCTCTCACCGAAGAACTAGAAAGGTTGGACGAGGATGAACCACCCCTGTTCGGGCAGGATCCAACCCTATGGTCTGCTGCTCCACAAACCAGACACAATCCCTGTGCCCTGCGACATTCTGCCACCACATGGCCTGGCTTCCCACAATAAGAACAACCCACTGCGGAAGATTGCTTCTGCTTCTGCTGCTGCTGAGGGTACGTCGGGGTGGAATGCTGAACCGACGATACTGAGGCCGCTCGCCTCGGAGCTCCAATAGTCAAGGCCCTGGCTACCGGGGCTGGTGCTGAAGACTGATTCATCTGGCCGTGAGATCTCTTCCGACCACCGGTCCTATCCACGATCCTCTGGAAGGTATACTCATGCCTCCGGGATGCTCTCAAGACTGCATCAAAAGTCTGATGCTCAAACTGCTCAACCGCCAACAAGATCTCCAAGTGAAGCCCCTGCTGGAACCGCTGGGCTCTATCATACTCGGTTGCCACCAAGGTGGGAGCAAACCGACTAAGTCTGGAAAACTCGGCCGCATATCCATCGACCGTTCTGCCTCCTTGCTTCAGATTGGTAAACCTCGTCTGTAGATCGTACCAAGCTACAGCATCAAAATACTTAGTCTGGAATCTCTCTCTGAATACTGCCCATGGAATGGGTGCTGCCAACCCAACTGCCTGTGCTGCCCACCAGCTGCGGGCAAGATCCAATAGCTATAGGCGCACCACTGCCACCTTCTCATTCTCTGGGGTCCTGGCTGCTTCTAGAATCACTTCTGTGTCATGAAGCCATGCATCTGCGGCGATAGCATCTTCACTACCGTCGAAGAATGGAGGGTTCAAGCGCTTGAAGCTGTTGGCCGCGCTGTTCCCCTGATGACCACCCCTTGTCAAAGCATCCGCCACTGCCTGTTGCAAGGCGTCTCCTCTGCGATCTTGGGAAGCTATCAAAGTCCTGACGAGTCCTACCAAAGTGCCGTCATCATGTTCTACAGGTTGAACTGGCTGGACTGGTGGCTCTCCCTCAATAGACGCGACTCTGGAGGCTACTCCGGAGTGCTGAGCTTGATCTCCAGGTTGCTGCTGGTCCGCGGGAGGTGCTCCGCCTTGCTGGTTGGTAGGACCACGAACAATGCCGCTGAAGAAGACGACATAGGGAACAATAAGGAAGGACCAGGACAGATCAACGATACAAGCATATGATCAGGACAAGAATCCAGGGATTCAGAAGATATGAGCAGAGATCAAGGACGAATACTGATTGAGACATCTATTCGGTAAACCCTCACATATCTTGATTTACAAGACCTGCATGGGCCACCACTTAAACCATGTCACGCCCCAGAACCAGAATACTGGAGAGCGGGGGCAGACATAGCCAGCTACGTATATGAAATGGAATCCATCTCGCTATACGGTCACGGCTGTCTAGATACATGAGGGTTTATCTATAAGCCAGCAGTCTCTTAAGGTCATGAACAAGCCTATTGTCTCAATCACAAGCAAGTAAGTAAAAGTTACAAGATGTATGATCATTAAATATACAATAATAAGGCGTCCCAAATATTACATATTCAGCTGATCATGAAGCTAGTCGTACAAAATGTCAGGACTAGCAAGAGTTTAGTCGTACATGATCAACCCTAGGATTCTGTTAATCATGTTACAGCCCGTAGGCAGACAGTAAATAAAAGTACAGTCGAGCTAAACAGGTGCTCGTCGGCTAAACGCCTCAAAAGAATATTTTCACAATAGAGCGGGAGAGCCAAAAATAAACCCACTCGTTGCCAGGGTTCCGTCTAGTGGTCACCATCTGGCTGGAAGGCCGGTAGATCCTCTGGAGCTGCTCCGAAATCTGGCCACACAAAACCAGCTGGGTCAGACCCCAGAAGAGCAAGTGCCACAAAGGAGCTTCACTTAAGAACTAAAACCAGCAATCAGCACAGGAATATAAATAATATAATAAAAGACAGGAAATATAAATAACTGCTAAAACTGGAAATAAGGAAAACATGCCAGGATGATATACGACAAGATAACCATGGAACTATTCAGATAGCCAGGTTACAACCCGTAAACCACACAAGGACCGGGGTTGTAACCCTTCGTCTGAATGGAGCTTGGTTTCTCACCATTTATCGAGAAAATAAATACAAACATGCTGGTCATGTAACAGCCTGGAAGAAGATCAGGGCAAGACTAGACTGGTTAGACTCCATCCAATCATTTCACGGCCAAGCAAGACCTACGGCTTGATACTTTAACTAACTAGGGTTATCACAGTCCTAGTTACTAACAAGATGCAGTGAGATTATTCCACAGCCACCGGCCCTGCAGACCATCCAGGTTACCCAGGTCGAAAGATTAGGGTTGAATTCAGGTGGATACATCGTCCAGAAAACGCATGTACCCTTAAGTAGCTTGAAGGGTGCAACACATGACAGTGTGCTGGAAATGTGCCCTACTCGACGGCAGGCTACAGATCCCAAGCGCACCCAGGTAACGGAATTGCCTGTAGCTGGGAAATCTCTTCATGACTAATGTATTAATCTAGTTGTTAACCTTAATCCATTTTAGTAGGTACTCCTGACCGTGGTACTCAGGAGTCCCCTCCTAGACATGATGCAAGACAGGACTGGTTTATTTGTACAAGCACAATCACCCACGGTGTCCAAGATGTTCATTCTTGTCAGGTCATGTCATGTCAGGTAGCCGTCGCAACAGCTATTCAAGATATAACATGTCTGGTGATCAGGTCAAGTATACTTTGTCAGGAGTGCGCCACGGCGGGCCACTATCAGGTCATGTTAGTCATGTCAGGAGTGCACCACTACGGGTCACTGTCGTGTCAGGCTCAATTATCAATTCCAAACATATCAAGTAAATTCATGATTATCAAGTCCAGGTCAAAAGGCGTAAGGATATAAAATGGGCGTAAAATATCTAAATAAATATCAATAAACAGGGCTATAGAAGATCCAGGATAAGGAAAATAAAACCGAACTAACATGCTGATATAACGTCAAGCCTGCCAAAGGCCATACGCTCAAGTAGCATACGCTCAGGCTACAGGTCAGCGTACGCTCAAGCTAGCGTACGAAATGGTCTAGGGCACGCGCACGCTAGCGTACACAATAGACAGCATACGCCCAAGTCAGCGTACCAAATGGGTCAGCGTACGCTCGAGCTAGCATACGAAAGGAGCCAGCGTACGCCTTGCTCGCTTAAGCTAGCGTATGCTCAAGACACGCTGCCAACAGGCAGCGTATCAAGGTGAGCGTATGCTCACTAAAGAGCAGCGTACGAAGGCTAGCGTACGCTCCCTAAAGAGCAGCGTACGAAGGCTAGCGTACGCTCGCTAAAGAGCAGCGTACGAAGGCTAGCGTACGCTCGCTAAAGAGCAGCGTACGAAGGCTAGCGTACGCTCGCTAAAGAGTAGCGTACAGCTCAGCGACATAAGCTAAAAAGCTAGCTCACTGTTCACAGTCTTCTCCAGTGGGAAAGAACAGCAAGAACTCTAAAGTTGAATCTAAGCTTCAATTGTCCATATCTTGGTCAAAACAAGTCCGAATCCAACTTTCTAAAGGTCAAAATTGGGTAGAAGGAGATGCTCTAAAACATGGAACCATCAAAACTTGAAAACAAGGAAGTTTAATAGATCAAAACCACCAAAAATCTGAAAATAGCAAAACTCTAGATCTACAAGAATCAAAGCCTCAAAACGGAAAATGACAAGTTCTAATGTGTCTTAGAATCATGAGAAGAAGCTAGTGGAACCATAAAAATGAGTTCTCTTGTGGAAGCAAGTTGCACTTGCCTAAGGGTTGGGGAGTTGTGGAGAGGAAGAAAGAAGAAGAAGAAGAAGAAATAAATGAGAGTTATGGAGGAGAGAGAAGGTTGGTGGGGAAATAAATATCATGGGTTGGTGGTAGGTAGGGGGTTCACCTTGGTCCATGATGGACCAAGCAACCAGCCGACCAAACCAAACCAACCCAAACCGAGAGTTTAAACCAAGCCAAGAAAACTAAACAAGGAACAATACAAGAAAATACGTACACGTATTTCCAAAATACGTAATACGAACCACAGGCATTACATGATATATTATGTTATATACTTGTGTTCTTTTGTCTCAAACTACCCAAATTCGTCATAATTTTTATCCACGTTTTTAGTAGCAAAAGCAACTTAGAAATGTCATAACTTTTAGCTTAAAAATCTAATTTATCTCCCATTTTTTTAAAAGAACCGTATCGAAGTTTGATTTCCAAATATATATTTTAATAAGCCAAATTCTTTCTGTAACTTTCTGTAGAATTATTTGAGTGTCAGATGTACGAAAGATGAACGCGTTTCGGTATTTTTGCGATTCCGGGAGCTTCTGGACACGAAAATACGATCCGTTTGAAGTTTCGGAAAGCTAACATGAAGTACTACAACATACTTTAATCCTAGAATTTAGTGAATGCCCAATTGGTACAGTATTGGTTTTAAGTAAAAGAGTGACTATACGATATATGCATTTTGTGTAACCTATGAGCCTATGTAGTATGGATATTAAATGAATATAGATTATGTAATGCATGATATGTTAGATGAATGAAATGATGTATATATATGATATATATCCTTTTTACATTAATGTATATATATGGTTGAATGCAAGCATGTAGGAATGCAATTAATGTAATATATGTAAGCAATGCATGAATGAAAGAATGATATACAATGCATGCATGAAAGTATATAATGAATGCTAGATATAAATGCAAGGAATATATGTAATGATAGATATGAATGCATAATGTATAAATATTGTAAATGCAATATCAGATTTCATATGTAGACATAGAATCAATGCATAGCTGATATTTAGATTGAATGTTAGTTCATTTTAGGTTGTTCGAACACTGAACTGTCCATGTAAGCATATATACCTTCCTTTTTCTATTGCCAAGCCAATTTTAGTTTTCAATATAGTGGAATGTCTATGAATGTAATGTTAACCTTCAACCCCTTAATTCGAAATGTTAGTTAATTTCAGTATTAGACAATGCATGAGCTGTATGCATATGGGATGTTGGCTTAATGGCAGATTTCAGATAACATGGTTCATTTTATGTGGTTAGTTACACCAGTTTATGGGATAGCTCACTTTAGTTTATATGTAAATGTGGAACTAAACTGAGAATGAACTTCACCCTCTGCACAAGGACACCCCACTCTATATCAACCACCATGCCATGTAACCCTTCTCTAAATGATTGCTATAATATATATAGATTTATGTAAAGTATAGATGCATGTTAGTTATAACTTAAATAGTCTCTACTCTAATGTATATAGATGTATACTTGTAGCCATGCATGTTAAGTATAATACATGTGTAATGTAGATGGGTTAGCTTTGTGCCATGTGTAGTGTAAACTCATAACTAGTGTTGATTTCTCTTTTCATGTACACCTCCATGTTCACACACACATATAGCTTTACATGTTAGTTCCTTTCTCTTATATATATATATATATATATATATATATATATATATATATATATATATATTTATATATATATATATATATAATATCGAATATGCATGATAGTGATGTATCTTGATGTGTGACTTGTGTTGGCTTGTATAGCCTTGTGATTGGTGTGTGATTGCTAGACTAGGCTTGGTTAGGCCTAGTGAGACTTATTAGACTTGCTGGGGTTAGGAGTGGCATAGTTGACCTAGTTGACTGGAGTTGACCAAGTGTTGACTTTAGTCTATTTTGACCTAGACAGCATACAGACGTATCGTAGATTACATTTATCATCCCATGTATACATCTTGACTTGTGTTGCTCTAACTAGGAGTCAGGTACCTCATCTCGGACAGTACATTTACTTCAGACATTCAGATACCAGGCGAGTACATTCTCTGACCGTTTCATACTTGTCTGGATTTACATTCTTGTTCTAGATTACCGTACTTGATGCTGACACGATTGTTATCACGGATTGGTACTATATGGATCTCCTTTTGGGATATTATCCCCTTGTATTCACTAGATACATATTGTGATGTGCGTTTCACTTCCATATTGTATTTATTGAATACCTATATCCTTGTATACTCCTTGTGCATATTGTACTCTCAGTATCACATGAGTCCCAGGGATAGACTATTGTACACTATTGTATAGTATTGTACAACTATTGTATAACATTGTACATCTATTGTATAATATTGTACATCCATTGTATAACATTATACACAATTGTGCAAGATAACGTAACTGGAGTGGATCCTTGTGTATTGATTGGGGAGGGAGAGTAGAATTGGTTATGTACTCAAATCCTATTGTACAAGATTGTATAACTATTGTATATATCTAATGTACACCCACGTACAATGGAGTTACCATTGCATTTTCCTAGACCGTTTACATAACCATATTGTACTCTAAATCACAGTAGGCTTACAGTTCTTACTTATCATATATAGATATTTCCTGTTATCAAATCTCTACTGTTTTTCATATACATTCTTCTTTCAGCGTTTCATGTACCTTACTCTATTGCATGCTTTATATTTTCTAACATGATATGAACTGCGTGAGATATTTTGTGCTCGCTCCCGTCCTGACTGGACCTGCTGAAAATTTTATAGAGGATGATGAGGAACCCTACACCCTTACTTGGAGTTTGCCTAGTTGACACTCGCGACCTGGACCCCTGGGGAGGTTCAGGCAGATGCTCAGGATGATACCTTGTATAGTATAGATAGCTTAGACTGTCTTTTCTTTTCATGTTTAGCTGTTGTCTTATTTTCAGAGTTGTATATTTTAGAGATGTTGAGACTTTGTTATTTCTTTCTGCTGTACCTCAGTTGAGAATTTCTTATCTATTTCCATCATGCTACATTCTACCTTAGATTGTGATTGAGTTGTACCTCTGTGTTGGCCTTCTTATAGAGAGTATTCATATTATGTAGTTATAGTTCATGACCTAGAATAGCGTTCTACCGCCGACACTGCGACATAGGCTCGGTGTTGTTACGTACTCGTACCCTCACGGTGGGTGCGAGTCATGACAGTAAACTTGTGTCAAAGATTCAAAGACTCGACGTAACAATGTATGCCAAAGTATGTGTCTCTACTACAGCCAAATCTTAGGCTTCATACATGTTATGTTACAAACCATGCATACATTTTTTGACTCATTCGTGTCGTGCTTACACTTCTTGTGACTCAACCGACACCGTGCATGCGGATTGCCTCTCAGCACACCAACTCTTTTATATGAAAGGTCACTGGAAATTCAAACCATCTTGGACATAGCTAGGAGAGACAGTGAGTCCATCAATACAGGTAGTGAGTCCCATTGAAAGCTTTCGAGTTACTGTTTCCTACCCAGCTCAGCTATATCATATTTCCTCCAAGGCTGGATCGGTCCTATAGCCCCATGTTGTCGTCCGAAGAAGCATCGCCCTTGTACACAAGTTGTCCATGACCATGCACATATGAGAACATCTAGATTCACGTAAATGCATGACCTAATTTGTGTTATGCCTCAAATAATGTGCAGACCCTGCTCATAAACCATACTTTTTATACTTCGTTGGAGACTCCCAAACGAGGGACTGCCTCGGCAACAACGATCGCATAAAATTTTTATATCTGAAACCCAGGAACGGCTACTGCATAGCCTTCCCACTTATTGAACACAACGTGTTCCATAATGTGCCAATAGACTGTGTCATACTCTCTATAACAAACTGTGAGACCGTGAGGACATATTACTAAAATCACTCATGAGATTGTGGAAACACGACAATGAAACCGTCGAAACATGCATGTTATGACATCAAGTCCATAGCCCGTGGCAAACTCTATTTTATCCAGTCGTGAGGTCAATAGACCGATTGCCAACTTTGAAAACCATCATGGAGTGATATCTAGGCAATAAGTAAACCATTCTATGTTCTATATAGCTATGTGGATTCGTCTCTTTTATTAGCGTACATACTCAATGCAGTTGAAAACATCCTTATTTATTATTGTGAAGGCCAAGCTGAGGCATGTTTATCAAAGCCACCCACCTGAGTGAGGAGTAGTCTCAACCGAATGGAACTTCGAGCAAGCTGTTGCGTTGCCAAGTTCAAACGATGTTGTATTTCGATTCATCGTGTTGAACTGAGCGGGACATGGCATTAAATAATACACTAATCAGAACCAGTTTCATCCTCGAAAATTTTTCGAGTATCACTTATCAACTCTATCACTTTTTACTTAACTCGAACTCATATGGCGTATATTAAGATGTCTCGAACTCACTTCTGTATGTTTCATCCATCAGTGTCGCGCTCTATGCCTTAGTTAATTTCATCGAACAACTAAGTCATTTTATATAATCAAACAATTTTGCAACATAATCATCAAGTCTCATCTTTATCCATAATGTGCTTTGTGTTGTTATATCTCAAAACATGGGGTAACTTATAACTCACTGCACATACGGATACTAAACTCTAGGAAAATCTCACCTAAATTATTTCCTCAATCGTCATGAATCAAAAAATACCCAAGACATTTACTCATTGATTTCTAGTCGAAACCCAATGTTACCCCCGAATCAAATCAAACCAAAAATATTTTTTCAAAGTCCTACGTCAATTTCCCAACCGATCTTCCAAAACTGACTGCCTCAAATGCCTTATTCATCATCATACATATTTAAACTCAATTCTTGCTAACTAATTCTACTATCTTGAGAAGTTACCGTTCACATCGTCTACGTTCTATCCTCCGAAATTTTCCAAACCCTTGACACAATCAAATCAAAATCCGACAATCTTATTCTGCACAACTCATACACTCTTCCGACTACAATCTTAATCATGATAATATTATTTCAAATCTGACCAAGTATAATCTTTTTCATTCAATCCTCGAAACACATCTGATTTCATCGACAAATAAATTTATTTTCGATCACCAACTGTCTTCAATACTCAAAATTCGATCCAATAAATACGATTTGTTCAATCAACATATGATAACTTATCCGATTAATCCTTTTATCAATATTTTCCTTTAGCATACAATTTTATAAATCTTCTTATCACATCCCAATCCTCTCTTCAATCTTATTTGAATTCAGCACACCATTTGAGTTGGATCGTGCACATATTTAAGGCATCCCCAAAATATATTCATTTCAGCCAAGGCTCATGATAGGAAATCCGAACGAAACTGACAAGTACAATTTCCATCCTCAAGAACTAACTAGACTTCTTCGAAACACTAGTTCATCTTTAATCGTTAACTTTCTTCCATGTTAGAGAATCCTATCTCACATAATTGAATCATCTTGTCAACCAAACATCAATATCCAATTCCATCATTCAATCTAATCATATCGATCATTAATTCAAAATATCCTAAGATCATCTGTCCATTTCTTCAAGTCTCAATTCTATACCTAGCTACCCTCAGCTCTATAATCTACCCAGGCAACTCTCACTAGGGTCGATCGCATAATTTCTATCTTTTGACACAGGCTACCTAACCTTTAGGCTAACTTCACTAGGTTAAAGTCAAAGTCAGTGTTGGGATCACTATTCCCAAACAACACTATCAATATACTCACCCATATTTCTTAGGTCAAACTATCGTCGATAGTACATGGTTTTTCAACCCAAGCTCGTATCATTCCAATTTCTAAACTTCGAGCATAGATTTCTCATATTCGAATTCGCAACTTTAAGCCCAAAGGGTCCGAGTCATTCAGCAAAGTTATTCCCATTCACGGTTATCCTCAATTATACTATGGTTCAATGACACAGCTCACAACTCTCAAAAGCATATCTTTGATTTTTTCATTAAACTTATCAATCTAAACTCATATACCGCAACTACAAAAAACAAAATCATAATCCACCAATCACAAGTCGTACTATCGATTTTTAATTCCCAAGTCGGATAACATCAATCATAATTCACCCATCATAATTTTACTCAAATTTTCAAACCTAATAGTCCTCAATCCGTGCATTTATCTCATCGAAACATTATAAGATCGCCTACTATAAATTCTTCAAGTCATAACAATCCTTGGTCATATAATCCATCAACATTTTCTTTTTGCATTGTCCAACTAATATTCATTTACATACACTTCTAGTTTACCAAGTCAAGTCATCCGAATATTTTTTTTACTATCAATGTGTTCATTGTTTCACTTAACAAAATGCCTGGAAATTTGGCTTTTGAAAATAAAACGAGAAAAAGAACAAGAAGTACAAATTTGATTCTGGAAAGTATTGCTATAGAAGTCTGATCTGTAAATGATCACTTTGTTCCTTGGACCATACGATGATGATGAAGATAACTGCTAGAAGATGAACAGCCGGAAGAACTAAGTCACCAGAAAGGTATCGACGCACTTGGGCACTGATTGGCGAGGCCGAATGCTTTTCTGCTTTGCTTCACTCTGTTCTGAAAGAAAGGTTGAAGAAGAATGCTCTAGAGAATCAAAATCTCTGAGTTCTAATCTCTCTATTTTCTCTCCTTCTCTCTCTGTCCTTGATATGAGAAAAATAAGTCTATTTATAGACTTGGCTTCTTGTGCGTAAAAACTCAGCAAAAGTTTCGTCTTTACGCTAATAACTGCTACCCATGACCGAAGTCATCCTCTGCATACGTTGACACGTGTCCCATCATTTTAATAAGAATAGGATGTACGTACACACGTTCTTCGAGATGTGTGGCATAAAAGCCATGTAGGCAAACCACTTTCCAAATTGGTGAAGAATAATAGGGCGTAAAAACAACCCAAACATACTCTGAGCGTAAAGTAGTGGACTAGGCGTAAAATAGCCCTGACATGGACTTCCTGCGTAAAGTGGTTGTTAAACAACCTTGAGCGTAAAAGTAGCCCAAATAAACTTTATGCACGCGTTAACTTTTGAGCGTAAAAACTCATATAGTCTCCATGCATAAAAGAAGCCATACTGTGAGCGTAAAATAGCTCAGTCCACATACTAAACGACAACATTGGTCTCTGTGTAAAACAAATCCCTTCGAATTCTGTGATATATGCCATCATTAAATCTTCATGTCAGACTTTGCATTAAATACAATACTCAACAGCTTTGTCCAGCGTAAAGTGGTTAGCATGTCTTAGGCATAAAACCATTGGCTTGACTCTGGTGTAAAACCATTGGCTTGACCCTGGCGTAAAGCGATTAGCCTGTCTTAGGCATAAAGTAGATCATTTTGAGTGGAATGCTCCATTTATTTGACTCATTCTATGAAGCACTTTTTGCGCTCCTACAAGACCCCCTTCAAAGTTTTCAAATATCTTCAAAATTTGAAACACTTTGAACAGAAGCGTAAAAGTTAGGATTTAACCAGTCAGCGTAAAATTCGAGATACGCAACAGTCATCCGCGTAAAAGTGGGGATATCCAACAGTCGGCGTAATTTCAGGAAATTTGAACCAGTTTGAATTTCTCTATAAATAGGTCTTTTCAGAGAAAGAAAATACTTTACTCATCTTCTTGCAATCCCGAATTCCTTTGCCTTCTCCTTCTTCGAAACCTCACTTTGATCTGATGGCTCCCAAGAAATCATCCACCGCCAACAGCAAGAGGAAGAAACCCGATGTTGATTCATCATCGACCGATCGTGTGAAAACCCCTGTCCGGACGTCAATACCACCCCGACAGCCCAACCCAGCCGTAGCTCCGCCTATGATGGGTAAAACCCTATTCTTCGGCTGGAAAAACTCGTCGGGGGACGAAGGAGATAATTCGAACCTTCAGTTTTTTTATGCCCACGTCATACGTGTTAGCGTAACAACTGAAATAACAAAATACGCCCACGTTGTACGTGTTAGCGTAAAAGTTCAGAAATACGCCCACGTTATACGTGTCAGCGTAAAAGTTAAGAGATACGCCCACGTTATACGTGCTAGCGTAAAACTTGAACTACGCCCACAACTAAGGTGCTAGCGTAAAAACTTAACTACGCCCATGTTCATTCATGCCAGCGTAAAAAAGACACATTACGCTCATATCAACATATGGTAGCGTAAAAGTTTAACAATCATTGAGAGACTTTGTAAAAACAAAGACTTCATAAACTTTAGTAAACATAAATGTCTTTACCCAAAAAACTTCAAACTAATTTGATCTATTTTTCCATTTATCAGTAGATTTGCAAGCTCATCCACTTGAGGAGGTTTTTGGCTCATCAGCGGGCATGGTGGGCTCGAACTATCTGAAGGATTTATCTCATGTCTAATTTACTCAATCTAACCCCGATTACCCTATAGAGAGGGCACAGCTGATATATGCTCAAGGAGACAGGATGTTGTTATCCATGATCGACGGGGAAGTACTGGTATCACTGGACAACCAACAATTCCTGAAGCCAGCTTTCTTGTTTGGAGATGCGATAGATTACAAATCACAGACTCACCCCAAAAAGGAGGCTTGGATATTTAGATCTAGAGAAAGGGTGATGTATCTCCCTGACATGGACAGGGATTATCCTCTATCTGCTTTTACCCATGCTAGCCATCACCGTCAAATGTTGTGGAATTTGACTCCCAGTAGCTATGGTAGACCGGGCAGGATCATCTTCAAACGAGAGAGAGGAAATGACATGGGTTACCACATCAGCGCTCCCTGCGGGGGTGTCATTCCATTTTCTGGTCTGATGCCCGGGTTTACACCGAGTGAGGACTCATCTCTCATCCAACCCGTACAGATTCCCATGTTTATAAATAAGTTCCTAAGAGAAGGAGTCTTATATCCTCAGACCAATCCTAGGCTAACAGGATGGTTAACCCCTTATAGTAGCAACTGGATCCTAATCAGTAATTGGGTAATGAAGAACTTTAAGACAGAATTGGATGAGATTGGTCTGTATGAAGCAGTGGCTTCCACCAGTTATGGTATTCCACCGAACGGCAACCTGTTCTTGGCTTTATTGGAGTTGTATATGAGTTCAACAGGAACTTTCGCAACTCCGCACGGCAAGATGGGTCTGGCCCTACATGAGATGCAGTTCATTTCGAAGCTACCAATGGGCGAATTCCCCTATGAAGAATATGTTCCCTCCAATCGAGAATTGGCAGAAATTCGGGAGAACGACCCCGAACTGGTGCAAGTCTATGAAGAACTTATGTGCCATTATCTGATTTGCACCAGCATGTATGAAATCGGATCACATCTGGCATACATAACCAAGTAGACAACTTACCTATTTTATCATGAAAATAGAGTGTCCAAGACGGAGAAGAGCAGGTTCCGAGAAGACAAGACTCAGACCATCAAACCTTGCTCTATAATTCCTGCAGATTTAATTCAAGAATTAATGGCCTCGCAGAAGTCTCGAGACCAATATTTGTCTACAAGAACCGGAGATATCCCTGCGGGGACTGAAACTTTGAGCTACCTGAGACATGGTAGTCAGAAACTATCAAAGAAGGCCTTGCTGGCAGGCTTCTTATCCCTGTGGCTACGAAGGTGGGTCGTGCCAGGGATCGGTACCATGGACAGAATTCATCGAACCGTACTGTAGCCGGCAGTACGTTTGGTTTTCAAACACAGAATTAACCTGCTGTCGGTGATGGTATGCCGAATAAACGCAGGTCTACGGACTTTCGGTGAAGAGCTGATTAATAATGCTCCTTATCGAGATAATTTTCCAAGGGTGGAGTTGCCCTAGACCTATTTGATGGGCTGGTTGCTACATCACAATTGTAATTTGCTGCCACCGGGCCCTGAGGATGAAGCGAGGATTTTCCTCCAAAAATTTAGTAAATCCACATGGAGAGTTACAACGGTGGCAGACACCCGAGCAGCATTGAATTATTCTCACGAGTAGAATTTCTTTTGCACAAGGCCACCAGTTCCGGCCGACTGCCTTGGTGCAGAATTTGAAGACAGAGTAGAAAGAACAGCTTCATTACCAAGACCTGTCTTCAGATGGCTAGTGTACATTAGACCCTCGCATCTAATGTATAGAAGTGAAGATAATTGTGCCTTCGAACCATACTTACCCAGTAGGTTCGCTCGCCAATTTGGGTATGACCAACTCCATGTTGGTAACCCCTCTACCAGTTTTCGTCACCATGGGAAACTGCTTGACGGTGCTCGAGCATGGCGGTATTTCAGCACTGGCTGTACTGGTGCCAGATTCAAGATATCTACAGCCACCAGTACAACTCAGTTACGTATCCTTCATTTATATGCTCGTTTTTATACATCTATTCGCGATTTTGAAGACGGCTACAGCATGCCAGGAAGTCTTCGATGGACCCAGGAGGGAAATGTTGAAGAACCCATCCGAATAACTCCTGACGTGCCTGATAATGTTACTGCTATAGATGATTTTCTGGAAGTAATTCCTAGAGGAGCTGGGGAGATAGCAGCGGGTCCAATAATTATTGGAAAAACCAAAAAAAGGAAGCAAAGCGCAGTTACCACTCTTCCGGTGAAGTCTCCGGAGAAGAAGAAGAAGAAGAAGAAGAAGTCTACCATTAAAGGGCCTTCCAAGCCAAGAGCCCTCACTCCAGAAGATGATGCCTTGGTTGAAGAGGATCATCTTGTTGGTTCTTCTTCAGTCCATCCAGGAGAAGGATCTTCGGCCCCTCCACTAGTAGTAGCACCAAAAGCTGTAGCACTTTTTTCTCCTGGACGCCTTAGCTCCATGCTTTATTTATCTTTGCCAACCAAGGCACAAGCTACAGGGGATGCTACTGCTGTATCCACTGCTGATCGAGACCGTATTCCATCAGATGAGCCGGCTCTCGACTTCGATGATGATGACTGGGATGGCGATTATGATTCATATCTTGAACAAAACGCACATATTCCAGGTATTATACAAAACCTATACGGAATTATGTATCATGATTTTGTATATTAACTTATTTTGTTCATTTTGTAGATATCATCATTGCACCAAAGCCTGTGGCTCCTCCTCCTTAAGAAGAAGATATCTATGAAGAAAATAAGGAATCTAAGAATGAAACTTCTTTTTCAGAAGAAAAAGACGCTGACGAGGAGGGAGTTCAACAACCCAAAATGGAGCCTCAAGAAGAATATCCTCCATCATTAGAGGTACAACAGGCACAACCTAAAATGTCCTCTCCTGCTGAAGACCAGTACAAAGAAGAGACTATAATAGACCTCACTGTAGGTGATGAGCTGCTGGAGGAGAACCAGATTTGAATAAAGAATCAGCTGTAGAAAATTTTACTACAACTGAAGCAATAGAAAATCCTGCGGAGCAAACAATTGAAGAAGATGCTGAAAGCATACTTGAGTCACCAACTGAAACTGGAGAAGTTATAATAACATCTTCTACTGTTGCTACTGATTCAGTACCAGTTTCTAATGAGCCAATGCCAGAACCTGAACCAGCTCCCGCAATTGTCACCACATCCACCAATATTACCGCCACCAGAACTCCAGAAACGGCTGGAGTAATAAATATTGAAGACATTGCTCCTGAAGCTCTTGGGAACCAATTGGCTATGACAGCAGTAACAACAACAACTCCATCTCAGCCTGTTGTTACACCAATGGTATCTGTTGGTGTTGGAGACATAATCCCTGAAGCTCCTAGGGATCAATTGGATTTGACAGTAGTAACAGCAACGACTTCATCCCATTCTGCTGTCGCACCAATAACATCTGCTCCCGGTCTCCAAAGAAGAGATCTATTAGATATTGCTGCCACACCAAGCTCCAGCATAGAAATGAGACTTCTAGTTGAGATTCATACTGAAACCTTTTATAAGACTCTGGCAACTCTAATAAAAATGGTCCTAAATAAGCACTTCAGTTATGAGATTTTGAAGGCGGTAATGGCTCCGACTATCAAGAACGTTGCTATGTTCAATGATACTGAGAGAGCTGCAGCATTGGAGAAAATTATGGAGGACCTTGAACAGCCGATCAGAGAATATCTCCAGCTGTCAAGTGAGACTGTTGAAAGTCTCATCCAGGAAGAATATGATGCCTTAACGGCTGATTATCTTGCTCGGGAGACCACATATAATGAATCTTTTCATGAACATAGACTGAAGTTTGCCAAAGAGAAAGCTTTTTTGGCTGGAATAAAGCCCGCACTGCATGGTCACAGAGTAGCTTATGATGCTTTGAACATAGATATTCAGAATAAAAATGATAAAATCTATGAAGTCGAGGCTGAGTTAGCTCGCTTGAAGGCTGAAAGGGAAAAGATGATCGACGCTCGAAATCTGCACCTCACTCAGAGCTCCATTTTAGAAGAACAAGCCTTCGGGGCTGAATTAACTATTAGAACCCTTGATAAAGCCAAGGATAATCTGATAATCAGCTTTACTGGACTTTCTCGTATTTGTACTCCTGAAGCTTGACGTGCTGAAGCTACTAAGAAAGTTATGAGTTCTCGTGACAAGCGGCTAGAAGAACTACAAAAGTTGCTTCAAGATATTTCTTCTCCACCTTAAAAGAGCTCCTTGTCATCTTTTATATTATCCAATTTTTGTAATATTTTCACAAGAAATGAATGAAGTATTTATTGATCCTATCATTTATTTGGAATCTAAACGATAGGTATGAGATTGAAAATACTTATCAGAGGTTATATGAACATGACAAGTCTTTTGAACTCAATGATTTATATCTATCCAGAGGTAATATGGACATGATAGATAATGAAATCTTATTTTCTGTTTTATAGTATATAATACTATCAGAGGTAATATGAACATGACAGCATGTAAGAACTCAAAGAAAAGTAGATTAATATCTATACAGAGGTCAAATGGACATGATAGATAAGAAAAGCAAGTAGATTTAACATTTATTCAGAGGTCATGAGAACATGATAAATAATAAATCCAACTTTTTTAATCAACTGGTAAGATAGAAGATTAAAATTTCTCTCTAAGGAGACAAGTAATCAGCTTAACCAAACCTTGGTAGCTGGGGAAATAAGAAGATAGATGTCATAAGAGTATACATCAATATCGATAAAAATGAACGAACCAATATATCTTTTGAGAAAGGAAAAGGTTAATTCAATTCCAAAATTAAATGAATGAATCTGATATAATGAACGGACAGGCCTTCTCGAGAATGAAAAGTTATTTTCAATTTCAAATACCGGTTCATTAATAGGTCTCTCCTATAAATAGATGCGAACTCTTTGTAACATTTCATTCTTATTTCCACTCCTCTATCGAAAATGTTTTCCATGAGCGTGCAGCAAAAAAATGAAGTCTCCAGAAAAGTTGAGAACATCATCTAGAGATGCCCCGCTGAGTCAATTGTGTTAGACCCAAGGATCATTATCAAATGGCTCAGATTTACCATCAATTTGAACCATGTAAGCTGAGAATACTTGCTCAGATTCATCATAATAGTCTCCTCTAACATATGAGGGGTGAGATGTATCAGATTCAATAAATTGGATTTCTTCTGAATTCGATGATTGTGAAGAGCTAGAAGAGAATTCTTCTTGTATATCGTCATTAAACATGTAGGACGGATCATATCCCAACCCATGACGAGTCTTCTGGTAAAATGGATCACCACATAATGGTATTCGTCTACCCTTGCCATGATTGAGACCTTGCATAGTCTTCAAATCATATCCCATGTTCTGGATAATCTTGATAGATTGTTGACTATATTTGTCAATTCGGATTCTTCCTTTATCTTTATCTTTCAGATCATCTGTCTGAGCAACAGGGATATTTCTGGCCAGGCCAAACATAATTTGGCGCTTGTTTTTCTTATCAGACGGAACCACGAAATAATATTCTTCATGACGTCTATAAGTTACACAAGCTTGCGATGGAGCAACTACAAGAAGAAGATAGGGAGAAGATGTTAAGAACTTTTGAGCATAAGATCCAACATCAACCTGAAGAGGAAAGGAATTTTCCTTATAGTTAATGTATAAAGTTTCTTCTGGTTCTATGTCGTCTTTATATTGATGACTTTGATTATCAGAAGATAAAGTCATTCTTTTCATAAACTTGACAGCCATATACTCGAAAAGGAAATCTTCATTGATATCAAAAAGTACAGAATGATCAATATTTACATCATTTACAATTTGAATGCTATGCTTCGGATTAATCACTAGTGGACTTTCATCCGTCTTCTGCGTAGATTTGCCAAGATTGACAATCAATGGTGGTTCTGGATCATTCGTACAAGAAGTACGCCCTTTGACCTTAATCACAAAAGGTTGAACTTGGCTTTTAGCAGGAACATTTATTGATTCCTCAGATGAAGCTTGAGTTCTTCCTTTAACCTTGATCATCAGACGTTGATCATTGACAGATTGGGGCTGAATTCGACCTTTGACCTTGATTTTTAAAGGTTGCTCTTCTGGATGATCTTCATTAATAGGCTGATCTTCAGCAGATGATTGATCTTCAGCTATATCTGATATCTCTTTCACATGCTCTTATTTGTAAAGCCTTGAATCAGAAAAATAGGCTTCGGCACCCTTGAAAGGATTGATATCAGCAAATTCAGTCTTCACAACTCCTTGGGAATCCATATACTTGAAGCATTGATGGAGAGTTGAAGGCACGATGTTATGCTCAAGTAACCACGGTCTTCCAAGAAGAATATTGTAGGATACGTCTGAGTTGATAACATAGAAGGTTACCATAGATCTAAGATCACCAATCTGAATCTTCAGACGAATTTTTCCCAGTGGTTTACTCTTGCCAGAGTTAAAACCCACTATTGTAGTACTAGTGTAAGTCAGATCACTAGTAGGAATCCTCAGAGGTCTTAGCATACTCTGAAAAATTATGCTAATTGAAGACCCAAGATCAATGTAAATCCTGTCAATTTCAGTGTATCCGATATACCCAGTGTAGCACAGAGGCCTGTCATGCTTGTTATGCTTCAACAATATATCTTCTTGTGTAAAGGTGATGTTGGGAATTGCTTCCATCACACTATGACATTGTGGACATGATATGGGTGTATTATCAAGACACTTGAGTTGAGCCAAGCATGAATCTGCTTGAAGTTGAGCTTCACTCAAAGTCTTCCTGCTTTCTTTAGAAAGACGAAGCAGCTCAAATATAGATAGTCTAGCCGGAGTATTGGCTAACTGAGCTAGAATATCAAATTTGTAGGGTTTCATCACCACCCCCAGACTGGAAGTAGACTTCAACGGGACGTCAAAATGTACCGCCTTCTATTTCCCCTTTTCAACCACAGCAGGAGCAAGAGACGGTTGAGTTGATGGTGTTTCAATATCCTCTGTTTCTTTGGAGGATCCCTCATAATCTTTGTGGTACTCTTTCCCAGATCTTGTACCAGCAAAGGTTTCTTCCTCAGACTTAGAAGAAGAAAGTACTATATTGCAGGATTTAGTCTTCCTTCCCTTAGCCTTCTTCTTGCAAGATTTGTTAGGAGGAACCTCAGAACTCAATCCAACAATAGATTTTTGACTTTGAATTTGTAAAGGAAGTCGTATTCCTTTATCATAATTCAAACCTTCTGCCTTTTAAAAATCATAACCCATCTTCTTCATGAGAATGATAGATTGCTGACTGTACAAGTGAGTGGACAGTGGACTCTTAACAAGTGGTTCAACAGAGGAAGAAGAAGAGATCTCTATAACTACAGGAGAATGAGGAATAGACGTCTCTGTAGCTACGGAAGGAGAAGGATTCGGGATACGAGGAAAGATCCCTGTAGGAACTTTTTCATAAGCAGCAAAGACTTGTTGTGCCCGGTATAAGGGAACACTATTCATGGCTAGATACTGCTGATGAGTAAGCTTAAGCTTGGTAAGAGGAGCTAGACTTGGAGGACATATGTTCAGTCCTCTCAGTCTATCTTCTAAAGGAAGGCCATCCCATAGATGATCCGAATCGTCAGGATCTGGAATAACATGAGAAATCATGTTGCAGGTTTTGACTTTTTTACATGTCTTAGATTTTAAAGTTTTACCTTCATTTTCCAATTCAGGTATTAGGTCAGGATGTACCCACATAATTTCACCATTTTTTAAGGTGAGAGGCAACAATTCTTCATTTTCCTCTCTAGCAGGCGGGATATTCACAATCTTCATCATCGCCTTCGGGATTGGGATAATTCCATCTGGAACTTACTGTGGAGGAAAATCCCCGAATTGAAGAGAAACTATATTGGTTGTAACCGTATGGTCATCATTGGTTAAAGCGATAACACCGCCATTTATCAGCTCTTGGATTTTCTTTTTCAAGACATAGCAAGCACTGGTAGGATGATTAATATATCTATGATAGATACAATATTTGGGATTGTCAGTCAGATTCACCTCATTAGGCCTCTTTGGCTCCGGAATCTGGAGTTTGCCACTCTTCACCAGACATTGAAATATCCCCGGGATATCACTTTCGTCAAAAGAGTATTCTTCTTTTGGCCTGGAAGACTCCTAATTATTCGGTGTTGTTTTGTTCTTGGAAAGATTGACCATAAGAGTGTCTTTTCCTTTCACATTACGATTGCCGGAATTATTACCAGGATTACTTTTCTTTCCTTTATCTTCTGAGACAAAGATCATCCCATGTTCACGAGCCAACCTACCATTGGTCTCGACAGAAACTGCTGCTATGATAAACGAAGCCCAATCTGTGAATTGGGAACCCGTGAAGACAGCAATAGATGGTCGCAGATTCATCTTACATGTATCAATCAGCGCTGAATCTGGCATACCAGGGGGCATCTTTAGAGTCGCCTGTCGAAAACATTCAATAAACGTCCGAGTATCTTCTTTCTCCTTTTGCTTGATTTCTATTAAGGAGGACATGTTTATGTCCATACCTCCTTCATAGAAGCGGGAGAGAAATATTGCCTTAAATTCGTCAAAAGACGAAATGCAATTGTCAGGTAAACTACGATACCAGTCGTAAGCTGAACCCGACAAACATCCAATGAACACTCGAGTGAGAAGAGCATCATTTTTCTGCAGATATACAGTCATAATATCAAAATAATTGATATATTGACTAGGAGAAGACTTTCCATCAAACAATACCATTGATTGTGGCTTAAATTTTGGTGGAAAGGGTACATCATTCCAATGGGGAGGATAAGGTTGCTTAATCCCTAACCTCTGGAGTTGATCATTGTGCTTCAAAACTTCAAATTGTGCTTTGAGCTCACGCACTGCTTGAATGGCTTCACTAGTTTGCGGAAGCACATTTGATTGAATGGTTGTTGGATGTACCGTAATCCCCACCGGAGATGGTACATCTTCTGGAATGATGGGATCTGGAGATGCAGAATTTTGATTAACAGCAGGCTCTTGAATATTCAAAGGTATATCAGCCCCTTGACTATCTTGAGTTTGTGTTGCTACTGGTACCGGTGTTATTACTGCCGGATGAGCAGTTTGCTGATTCAATATTATCTGATGCATACTTTGCACCATGTTAAGCATGTCTTTCAGTGATTGCTCAACGGCAGTGAGACGTTGTTCTGTATTAGCAGATGACGTCTCTGGTTCATCTCCAATAGCGTAGGATTCAACTTCTCTTGAAGATACAGAGGGATTAGTATAGAAGTATGAATCGACACTATCAGTTTCGGACTCAAGACATTGAGTACCCCCACCTTCTGAATCAGAAGTCTACAACTGTCTTTGTCTTCTTGATCGAGTGTTCTGATATACTCCTTCAAAGGAATCAAGAAGTCTATTGAATTGTTGTTGACCTGGGGTTTGGGACGTATTTCGTCTCGGACGTCGTCCTCTGTTAGTATGAGATGCCATGTTGACTGACACATAAGACGGCTCATGTTCTTGGTCATCAGCTTGTTGTTGAGGCACATTAAAACTCAATCGATCAAAAACTGACCGTTTTGAAGCCGAACAACAACAGTTGATTACAACCTAGTGATACTCACAATGATGATTTTCTTGGGGGAGTATCACGGGAGATTGTCTATTTTTACGCTTTTGCATTAGCAATTCACGTAAATCAGAAGGAGTAGAGGGAGTAGTCTTCTTTATTACATTTGGGGTAGAAAAATGTTTAGTCCATTGTGTATAAAGAAGATTACTGGCTGCATTCGCAGAACCAAACTGTACATTTCTACGCGTTTGGAGTTGTGTGCGCAAATCTTGAGATTTTTTAGCACGAAGGACTCCATTTTCATTGCGTGTGATTTGTAGATTTGGTACTTTGCGTAGAGCAGTATAAGAAGATTGTTGGTGTAGAACTGAAGCTTTACCAACAACATTTTTACGCTGTATGCATTTAGGTACATTCACATTAGATGTAAAAACATCATTGCGAATTTTATCTACACTGTCACAGACAGGAGACTTACCTTTACGCGTAGAGCGTAAAAATTGATTATCTACCACGTCACAGACGGGAGACTTATTTTTACACTTAGAAGCACAAACATTAGAGTCTGCCTCATTACAAATGGGAGACTCGTTCTTATGCACTGAGCGTAAAATTTGGTTTTTGCCCACTGGGCGTAAAACATCATTTTTACGCACCGGGCGTAAAACTTGGTTCTTACGCAGTGGGCGTGAAACCTGATTATCTTCACCGTCACAGATGGAAGATAAATTGCCACACTTAGAGTGCAACGCTGAAGTAAGGACTGCCTCGTTACGAACGGGAGCCCCTACGACAGGAGTGGGAAGAATTCCCTTGCCATCAGAAGCAACAGAGAGATCAGAAGATATTTTGGATTTAGGAATCCAAACTTTTCGTACTTTACGAGATTTTTGAACATTAGAGCAGCGAGAACCACCCCCAGTTCGGAGCATCTCTTCATAAGCAGTCTGGTCAAAGTGTACAACCAGAGTCTTCTTTGTCGATCCAATCGACACATCATCATATTGAGCAATTGCCTCCTCGTCAGAGGAGAAGGTCTTCCCCAGCAGAGTCGCCATTTTTGTTTCACTTAACAAAATGCCTGGAAATTTGGCTTTTGAAAATAAAACGAGAAAAAGTACAAGAAGTACAAATTTGATTCTGGAAAGTATTTCTATAGAAGTCTGATCTGTAAATGATCACTTTGTTCCTTGGACCATACGATGATGATGAAGATCACTGCTAGAAGATGAACAGCCGGAAGAACTAAGTCACCAGAAAGGTATCGACGCACTTGGGCACTGATTGGCGAGGCCGAATGCTTTCCTGCTTTGCTTCACTCTATTCTGAAAGAAAGGTTGAAGAAGAATGCTCCAGAGAATCAAAATCTCTGAGTTTTAATCTCTCTGTTTTCTCTTCTTTTCTCTCTGTCCTTGATATGAGAAAAATAAGTCTATTTATAGACTTGGCTTCTTGTGCGTAAAAACTCAGCAAAAGTTCTGTCTTTACGCTAATAACTGCTACCCATGACCGAAGTCATCCTCTGCATACGTTGACACGTATCCCATCATTTCAATAAGAATAGGATGCACGTACACGTTCTTCGAGATGTGTGGCATGAAAGCCATATAGGCAAACCACGTTCCAAATTGGTGAAGAAGAATAGGGCGTAAAAACAACCCAAACATACTCTGAGCGTAAAGTAGTGGACTAGGCATAAAATAGCCCTGACATGGACTTCCTGCGTAAAGTGGTTGTTAAACAACCTTGAGCGTAAAAGTAGCCCAAATAAACTTTATGCACACGTTAACTTTTGAGCGTAAAAACTCATATAGTCTCCATGCGTAAAAGAAGCCATACTGTGAGCGTAAAATAGCTCAGTCCACATACTAAACGACAACATTGGTCTCTGTGTAAAACAAATCCCGTCGAATTCTGTGATATAAGCCATCATTAAATCTTCATGTCAAACTTTGCATTAAATGCAAGACTCGACAGCTTTGTCCAGCGTAAAGTGGTTAGCCTGTCTTAGGCGTAAAACCATTGGCTTGACTCTGGTGTAAAACTATTGGCTTGACCCTGACGTAAAGCGATTAGCCTGTCTTAGGCGTAAAGTAGATCATTTTGAGTGGAATGCTCCATTTCTTTGACTCATTCTATGAAGCACTTTTTACGCTCCTACATTCATCAGTATCCAAAATTATATAATCCTTACAAACGATAACACTCGACATGATCATCATTCCTCGAATTAGAGTACTCCCAATTTATCGCACATCGATCTTTGATATGCTTCATTACCATCGATCATATACATAATCTGACAATATTTATTTGTAACGAACTCCAAGTCATGTAACTAATTCTATCATCCACCCTGGATATACAATAATCTCCTCAACATTCAAGATCAAATTTGTTATAGCTATCCATCAAACTAGTTACATGGTCAATTCGTCCAACTCAAAATCATATTTATTTTATCTTCTATCTTAAGTCATTGAGTAATTTCTTATTTGATCCTTAGCGTCATTCTCGTATTTTTAAATAAGTTTCCATGCACGCTAACTTCCATTCGTGCTATCTTTCTTTAGTAAATTCAAACTTAATTCTGTTCAGTTCCATACTAACATTTTCTTGTACGATTCCTATCGATTTCCTCAAGTAAGTCATCCATTTTGTTACGCCATAATTAGTCATCTATCTACTCTATTGAAACCACATAACCCTGAGGCGCGTCATTTCTTGTTCATTTGAACAAATCTCATTCGAAACATCAAGAATGCAATAACTCAATAATACTCAATCTAAGGCTTTACACAATCATGTTGCTTGCTGATAGACTCATTGGTACCTCGCTTCTTACTCGCTCGTCATCCCCGGGGCTATTCTATACACCACTCAGGGATGTAGTAACTCAACAAGTCCTCGAAACCAATTTTGAATCACAATCTCAACCAGTCACTTGTATATCCCATTGATCCATTCCTCATTATCCAAGCACGATCTATCTATATTGCATCAACGATAACATCGTCCGATGGCACCTCTATCGGTAATCTTCCCATATTCTACGAATCAAGTCAAACTCATTCTGATTTAAAAAAATCTGAATCTCATACACGACTTGTTAACATCAAGTCAAGTCTTAGGTTCGTAATGCTTAGCCCAACTCAGCCAACTAGACCTTTCGTAAACTAACTTTTGATCAATACGATGCCAACATGTGATTTTAACAAATATATATCCTTGTTGTATGGAACATCCCACAGAACATTGAGAAAGAGTGCACCAACGACATCGATTACGAAAATGACATTTAGTACGAAGACAATATCAGAGTTAAAGAATTTAATTGAAAGTCCAAGGGCGTTTCTATTATACTATTATGTCACATCGCGGTTCCGTAGAATCGATTGTCTTTGCTAGGGCATGATGTCGCACGAGCCTATGTTGCGCTCATACAAGGTGAATACAAAATGGTCGATTACAGCAGCTTAGTGATGGGGTCGTCATACAGAAGTCCCAAGCAAAGAAGTTGAATAATGCAAGAAGTATAAAAAACAAGTCATATTTATTGACATTGAAAACATAAGATGGTACGAGGCCAAGATTACAATTGACTCATAATAACACTCTCTGTGTTTACAATCACTCAGCTCTCTCTCATCTCTTAATACAAATGATTATCAGGCCCGAAGGCTTATAACTTGCGGGTGCTTCAGAAGACGATGTCCATACATTATGCCCGTATAGGTAAAGACTCCAACTCGACCGCGCGCTTCAAAATGCCAAGGAACTCAATGCCTCAGTGCATCCAAGCAAACTTCGCCCCGACAAGCAAGTACGAAACTAGTAGGGTGTTAGTGCACAAGCGTATGGTGAGGGGCATCTCGCATATCCATACAAAACTAACATGTTATTGTAGTGAGTGTCAATTATTCTTTTGTCGTCTTTCTAATCTTGTCTTAGGATTAATTCTATACATAGACTCCTGGCCTACTCGTATTGCAACCAACGTAATCGTGCTCCAAATCCTTGTGACCGTTCTACAAAACATATTTGTGAAAACATCGTGGTCGTGCCTCGCAACAACGTGAATCGTACTCTTGCTTGGCCTTTCAAATGACTCAAATGTGAACTCATAAACTTATGTCAATGACTCAAACACCCGACACCACATCTCATGCCGAAGCACGTGTATCTCCTATAACTAAATCTTAGGCTTCAAAGAAGTTGTGTTGCAAACCATACACATATTTCTTGACTCATTCGTGTCGTACTTACACTTCTTGTGACTCAACTAACACCGTGCATGCGGATTGCTACTCAGCACACTGATTCATCTATATAAAAGGTCACTGACAATTCAAGCCATCTTGGACATAGCTAGGAGAGATGGTGAGTCGATCAATGCAAGTAGTGAGCCCCACTGAAATCTCTGAAATTCATGTTGCCTACCTAGTTCAGCTATATCATGTCTACTTCTAGGCCTGATCGATCCTGTTGCCCTACTTGTCGTTCGTAGAAATATCTCCCTTGTGCAAAAGTTGCCCATGACTACAAATCTACGAGAATATTTAGACTCACGTAGATGCATAGGCTAATTTGTGTTATGACTCAAACTCTGTGCAAACCTTGTTTGTAACCTCCTTTAAATCCAATTCCAATATTTTTTGAATTTATAAGTTTTCCTAACTTTCTAGATTTTTCCTAAAACTTTAAATCGTGATTTTTTTAAAAAATTTATTTAATTATTCAAAATATATTTTATAATCTTTATGGACTAGGCTTTTGGGCTTCAAAAATAGTTTTGTCTTAAATAGCCTAATAATCAAATTAGTACATTTGAACTTGTGCTTTGGGCTTTAGTCTATTAAAAATAAATTTTAAACTAAATAAATTATTATTGGGATGGATTGTAATGGAAATATTTAGGCCTATAATAGATTCATACTTTTATATAAATGGACATTTTTAGCCAATTACTTATTGGGCTAATTCTCCATGGAGGAGCTTATTAGAAGCTTCTTCCTTGTGCATGGAGAGCAAGCAGTTGTAGTCTTTATATGGACTACTCTCATTCACATCATTCCACATCCATTCCAACTCATGTCCGTGCACCATGTTCGTATCCATTTTATTTCATTTCATTTCTATTTCTATTACATTTATATTCCTTTCTCCGTGTCTGACACACTAGACACCCAACCAAATTTTATGTCCGTGTCGACAAGCCGACATGGATGATACTATACACTCTCTTCTTTGCCATCCTCCGGAGTCAACCGCCTAACTTTTTTTCGGCCACAGCAGCCAACGCCATCACCATCGTCGGCAGACCTCCCTCCCCTACCTCGACCAAGTTTGCAGCTACCTTCATCATCGTCGGAGCTACTAGATTCGGTTGTTCCAACCAGCTCTGGAGCAATGCTACCACTTTCCCTTGGCCAGCCTTCGACCAAACCTCTACCTCTCCTCTAATCCCGACCGACGGCCATCGCCTTCTCGTCGAAGCCTACCCTTTATTCCCCCTGCCACCGACCTCACGATCATTACCACAACCAGATACAAGCTGACGCCAGCACCTCTATCGCCCGGCAGTCACAACCGCTTTCCTACACCACTGCTTTCGGCTCTCTTCCTCGCCAACACCCAGTCACGCTCTCTCCACCATATCACCACCACTCCTTCTCCTCCCCTGTCTTAATTAACCACCATACGCCGAACTCAACCTAACCGTGACCACCACCATCGTCTACTCCCTGTCGCCCCCTAACCACCGTAGCCCATTTGATACCACCACCTGACCTCCCCTATGTCATGACCAACACCGCCTCACTATCTCGTGCGACGACCGCTAGCTGGTGTCCTCCATCGCAGCTCTTACGGTTAGTGCCACCATCATTCGCCGTTCTCTGTCGACAAATCTGGCATGTGTCGCTCAAGCCGGCAGCACAACCCCCAGCCTCCTCGACGTCGTGTGATGCCATACCATGCGATATCCGATCAACGAACCTAGATCCGGCAATCTCCAGTATCCAGAGGGTTTTTATCGCCACCGAGTCTCCTGCTTTCCTCCACAGCTGATCTTAGCTGCAGCGGTGGCTACATCCAGATCTGCACCACCCTCGTGCGCTGCACTCTGACGCATTAAGCTCTGGGTTATGGTGAGCATGTCCCTCTCCTCCTCTCTCTCTCTCGGTCACTTTGACTTCCCTTCTACTCCCATCTTCTTCTTCTTCATCTTCTTCTTCTTTTCCTTCTTCTTTGTCTTATTTTTTCTTAACATGTGTTATCTTTCTCTATATGGAGAGAGAGACCTAGGGGCTGAGCTTGGGCCGGTTTGTTGGCCGAGGCTGGTATCAGCCCCACAGGCTAAAAGAATGCAAAAGAAAAAGAAATAGGAAATAGGAATGGATTTGGGTTAGGCCATAGGGCCTATTAATTGATATTTGGGCAAATTTATGTATTTATTAATTTGGGCTTTAGGAATATTGGGTTATAATATTGGTATGTAGGTATTTATGTATATGTGTATGTATATAAGAATAGTTTTATAAATTATTTTAGAATTTGGGCTAGGCCTAATAATATCTTAACATATGGATCATATTATAGAACTTATCTATAATATTTATGGCCTTTCAATTATGTATGTATAATTTTAGTTTGGGCTTTATGTATATATGAATAATCAAGGGGTTTTATATTACAAGATTAATACATATTTGTATGAGTTTAGTCAAAAAGAATTTATATTGAGAATTGATACAAATAGTTATATATATATATATATATATATATATATATATATATATATATATATATATATATATATATATATATGTTCCTGAAAAAAAAAATATATGTTCCTGTTTGCCATGAAATATAAAAGAGCAGAATAATTATCGGAGGACTGGACTTTTACTTAACGTTACAAACTCGCTTGTACAAAGAAAGCCTAGGGACGAAAGCCTAGGTACAGCAGTCTAATTACAATTGTTTATTTTAGATTCTGGGGGGTGATGATAGAGGCTCGGGAAAGCTACGGCAGCTCTGCCTTACTCCTTGGACGATCGGTATGCAGCCTTGGCTCCAGAAGATTGCTTGGCGTTGAAGAAATGCTCTCTTTGCTCTCTCTGCTTTGTTTTCTCCAAGTATTCTCGTGCTCTCTCTGGTCTCGAAAAGTGGTCCTCTCGCAAGGGAATGGTACCTTGCTATTTATAAGGAGGGAATGCAATCATTAGGGTTTGCAATGATTGCCCCTTAGAGTGGCGGCAGCCTGTTGATTGATCAATCTAGGCCATTGATCTTGAGTGTGATGAATCTGGGCCATTTAGTGTAGATTGCTCCAAATCCTATCAGTAATTAATGCTGATTGGAATAAATCTCTATGATGATGATTTGCTGATGTCTGCGAAGCTGAATGAATAAGTTTAATTCATTCTCCTGCCACGTGTCCCAGATTATTGGGATTTGACCCAATCTTTGATTATAGTAAATCTAGGAAATTTATTGGCTTTATGACACGTGTTTGGGAGTCACTGAGCCGCATAAGGATTGAGCCGCATAAGGGTTAAGCCGCATGAGCCTGGCCACGTGTCAAGGCTGCCTGGGGAGTGGTCTCCGAATCTTCGAACCACATGATAATCTAGACCACATAATGGGTAGTGAGTCGCATGGAGATGATCCTTGTGAGCCGCATAGGGCTGTTTCGATCTGGGCCGCATAGGGCAACTTCGGCCTGAGTCGCATGGGGAGTTTCTGCTCGAGCCGCATATGACTGTCCACGTGTCTAGGCTGCGTGGTGTTTTCTGGATCTCGGGGGGTTGTGCCAGAGATTTTCTTTGATTTCCTAGGATTCTGTCATTATAACAGAATCATAATTGCCTCTTTGTGTCAGGCATGTCGTTTCGTCAGAGCGGTCAGTCGTCAAAGCAATTAATGCAGTGTAGAGCGAAGGGGAGAACTGTTTACAAGCCACGTGTCTTCTCTTCTGAGCCGCATGAAACGTCTTGAGCCGTATAGTCCCTCGTGTCGCATGAATCTTTGAGCCGTATGGGCTGTCTGAGCCGCATGGGGTTCCCTGGCCGCATGGATCTTTCTTTATTATTTTCCATGCTTCTACAAGACCCCCTTCAAAGTTTTCAATTTGCAAATTTGGAGTACTTTGAATAAGAAGCATGGAAAGCAGAGTTGTTTTGGTGTGGAGATCTTATCAGTGATAGGTTTGGGTACTTCCGGTAGAAATTTTGTGTGGACTTATCATCCTTGGCGTACCTTGGTTTTAGGTACGGATAATAAGACGAGAGAGAACCAATCATACTTACTCAGAGGTAATGAGGACGTGGTAAATATGAGGGTTTTTTCAATGGAGCCTTCCTACTCCGAGGTAATAAGGACATGGCAGGAGTGGGCTCCATGAAGGGTACACAGAACAACTCAGATGTGCTATCAACATGGAAGTTCTATGCATTGGGTGAAAGAATGCTATGGAACAGCTGGGCTCCAAAAGCATGTGATGATGAGGAAAGATGTGAATGTACTAGGGGACCTAGTACGGCATTTGTGGTCAGCTGCGGACATTTGTGGTCAACAGAGGACATTTATGGGCCTATTATCCTTGGAGTATCCTGGTGTAGGATACGGATAATAAGACGAGAGAAAACCAACATACTTACTCAGAGGTAATGAGGACATGGCAAGTATGGGGATTTTACCGCGGAGTCTTCCTACTCAGATGTGATAAGGACATGGCAGGAGTGGACTCAACGGAGGATATTTGTGGACCTATTATCCTTGGCGTACTCCGGTTGTGGGTACGGATAATAAGTCGAAAGCGAATCATCATACTTACTCAGAGGTAATGAGGACATGGCAAGCATGAATATTTCTTCGACGGAGCCTTCCCACTCAGAGGTAATGAGGACATGGCAGGAGTGGGCTCAATGAAGTGGGGGTACATAGAACGACTCAGAGGTAATGAGGACATAGAAGTTCTATGTAGGGGGTGATTTGTTTTTGGCGGAAGTGAAACGACTCAGAGGTAATGAGGACATGGTCGTTTTGGCAATTTGTGGATCGATTACCCTTTTTGTGGACTGGGAGTGCGGGTATTAGATCATGAGGGAGGATCTCTTCCAGGAAGAAAGTTTAGAGGTATGATCATACATGACTTACTACCTGAAAGAGTGACCGGAATGTGAGTTCAGAGGCACCAGCGGGTACATGACTCGATATTGTGAAAGTGTGAGTTCAGTGGCACCAGCGGGTACATGACTCGATAATCTGGGATATTGTGGATGTGAGTACAGCGGCACGAGAGGGTACATGACTCGGGAATCTGGATAATGGTGAGGGTGAGTTCAGCGTTACTAGCGGGTACGTGACTCAATAATCTAGAAAATTGGGAGGGTGAGTTCAGCGGTACCAGCGGGTACGTGACTCGAAAATCTGGAAAATTGGAAGGGTGAGTTCAGCGGTACCAGTGGGTACATGACTCAATGATCTAGAAAATGTCGTTTAGACATAATATTTCTTCAGGAACTTGCCGTTGACGGGCAACATGAGCAAATTCCTATTCTGTTTTGCGAGGCGGTAAGCACCGTTAGAGAATACAGCCTCGATGATAAATAGACCTTCCCATTTTGGCTGGAACTTGCCGGCGGTCTTGTGAGTCATGACCATCGGTCTCTGGACCGCCAGAACGAGATCGCCCACTTGGAATGTTCTGATTTTAACCTTCTTGTTGAAGGCTCCAGAGATGCATACTTGGTATAGTTCGATCCTTTGCTGAGCTAGGAGGCGCTTTTCATCTAAGGCCTCCAACTCTTATAGTCGGTGTCGGTAGTTATCATCCGTCGTCCATTGATAAGTGAGGGCGACGCGGAGTGAGGGTATTTGAGTCTCTAATGGAAGAACTGCCTCACTCCCGTACACCAGAGAGAATGGTGTGTTCCCGATAGCTGTTCGGACTGTAGTACGGTACACCCATAAACATTTATCGAGCTTCTCGTTCCAGTCGCGTTTGTTGGAAGAGACAAACTTCTTGAGGAGTTTGATGATTGTTTTGTTGAATGCCTCTGCCAACCCGTTTGTTGCTGGGTTGTATGGTGTCGAAGCAAAATTCTGGACGCGGTACTTATCGCAGAACCGATAGAAGGCGTGGCTTGCAAACTGCGGACCATTGTCGGGGATGATCCTTCGGGGCAGTCCAAAGTAATAGATTGCGTGATGCATGAGGAAGCTAATCACGTTCGAAGTTATGACTTCCGCAAGCGGGATAGCTTCCGTCCATTTGGAGAAGTAATCTGTGATTGCGAGTATGAAGCGATGTCCATGGGAGGAAGGTGGAGTAATCGGACCGATGATGTCCATTCCCCATGCTTTAAATGGCCAAGACGCCATTGTCGAATGTAGAAATTCGGATGGCTGGTGAATGAAGTCGGCGTGGACTTGGAAGACTTTGCACCTTCTTGCATAGTCTATCGCATTTGCTACCATCGTGGGCCAGTAGTAGCCCATTCGGGGAAGACGGTCTTGCAATTTAGGGCCAGGCTGATGGGCCCCGCAGACACCGTCATGAGCTTCTCGCACGGCTTCTTTGGCTTCTGCGTTTGACAGACACCGAAGCAATAATCCATCATAGGATCGACAATACAGCATTTTCGTCTCTGTATCGTAGAAGAATCTGAGGAAACACCATCTGATGGAGGTGGCTTCCTTTGGGTTCTCGGGCAGGATGTCATAGGCTACGAAGTCGATGAATGGTTGTCTCCAATCTGGAGCATCATCAATCGCCGGAGCGGAATAACTTGCCACGAATTGAACGTTGTTCTTGGGGCAGACCAGTTCGTGGCCTATCACATCCACCGATTGATGAGTATGATTTGGTACTGCTAGGAAAGCGGCCAGGCCTGCTAAGGCATCGGCTTTGATATTTCGTAGTCTGGGAACGTGCTCGATAAAGAACCCCTCGAACGACGAGATGATGTTGATTGCTATTTGGTGATAGGGGATCATGTCTTCGTGGCGAACTTCGTACTCGCCCCGGATCTGATTGACAATTAACTGGGAATCGCCGTATGCTTCAAGATATTCTACCTCCAGCTCTCTTGCAAGTTGGAGGCCAATGACCAGAGCGTTGTACTCGGCCACATTGTTAGAGCAGGGTTCCATCAGGGAGTAAGCGCGGTTGATCACCAATCCGGAAGGGAAGACTAGCACCACCCTGACTCCGACGACGATGTTGCCCTTTGGTCCCGTTCTTGAAGCACCGTCGAAGAACATTCGCCATATATCATCGTGAGAGGTTACATACGAGTCGATGACCTCATCTGGGATCTCTTTATATATTCTGGATGGCTCCGAACCCGGGTGAGCTGCCAAAAAGTCCGCCAGGGCTTGACCTTTGACAGCCTTTTGCGGGACGAAGATCATATGATAAGGGGACAGCAATATTGCCCATGTATCGAGGCGAGAGCTGAGTGCTCCTGGTTTAGTCATAAGGACCCTGAGAGGGTTGACTCGTAAGATCACATGTATTGTTTGTCCAGTGACATAGTACCGCATCTTCTGAATGGCGAACACCAGGGCAAGACATTCCTTCTCCACAGCGGTGTATCGGTGCTCTGGCCCAATCATCATTCGACTGAGGTAATATATGGCCTGCTCATGGCCTGTATCGTTGTTTTGTGCTAGCAGAGCCCCGAAGGAATGTTCCATTGCTCGTACGTAGAGCAGGAATAGTTTTCCAACAACCGGAGCCACCAGGACTGGAGGGTTCGACAAATATTCATTGATGCTGTCGAAGGTCCGCTGACATTCTTCATCCCATACGAACGAGACGCCTTTCTTCATCAGGTGGGTGAATGGTCGACATCGCCCGGAGAGGTTAGAAATGAACCTCCTGATGTAAGCTAGCCTCCCTTGAAGGCCTCTGAGTTCGCGAAGATTTCTCGGGGGACCCATCTCCATAATTGCCTTTGTCTTCTCAGGGTCTACATGGATGCCCTGGGCGGTGATGATGAAACCCAAGAACTTCCCGCTGGATACGTCCAGGAAGGACTTCGTAGGGTTCATTTTCAAATTGTACGCTCACATCAGGTCGAATACCGTTCTCAGATCCTGCAGATGGTCTCCCTTGCAGCGACTCTTGACGGCAATGTCATCGACATAGCACTCTACCATTTTGCGTAAGTGGTCTCTGCAGATGATGCTTATGGCTCTTTGATATGTGGCGCCGGCATTCTTCAAACCGAATGGCATGACTGTGTAGCAGTATGTGCCAATCGGTGTTCGGAATGACGTATGCTTTTCGTAGTTCGGAGACATCTTGATTTGGTTGTACCCCGAGAAGCCATCCATGAATGACATACGTTCGAAGCCGCGGGTGTTGTCAATCATGATGTCTGTGATAGGGAGAGGGAATTCATCTTTGGGGTATGCCTCGTTCAGATTACGGAAATCGATACAGATTCGAATCTTTCCATTCTTCTTGAGGACTGGTACTATGTTGGTGACCCAATCCGGATGTTGTTCCTCACGAATGAAGCTGCTGGCTATTAATTTGTTAACTTCGGCTTCGATCGCATCCATGATGCCTGGACGAAAGCGTCGCTGTTGTTGCCTGACTGGCTTTGCATCCGGCCGAATATTGAGTTTATGAAGTACAATATCAGGATTTAACCCCGGCATATTCTCATAGCTCCAGACAAACACATCAATATATTCTTTGACAAGTTCCAGCAGCGATTCTCGCTCTTCGTCTGTTAGGCTTTTACTGACGAAGATCGGTTTTGGAGAAGATTCACTGCCGAGATCTACTGTATGACCTCATCTTCAGTAGGAGGTTCTCTCTGTTCGAACCGCTTTTTCTATTGTACATCCAGCTGTTGCACCCACGGCTCTAGCTCGAGGATCTCAGGGATGACTTCATCTTCTTCATAAGCATCGGCGAATGCCATGTTGACTGACAGGACTTGTCTGAATACATCTCCGATGCTGGTATCTGAGTCAGAAGTTGGTGACCCAGTCGAATGTGAATGCCAGTCATATTCTTCATCTGAACCCTCAGGGGTCGTTGTGGGTGTTACATACCCTAATCCACATCGAGTCTTGCTATAGTAGTCCCGTGGTTTGCCTGCCGGGACCGGTGGCTTCAAAGGTAATCGCCGTCCAGTGCCGTAGTTCAAGCCTGGCGTGGTCTCCAGATCATACCCCTATTTTTGCATGAGATATTTAGGTTGGGGGCTATAAAGATACAGAGACAGTCTTCCGGCATCTGATCCAAGGTCGACTTCTTCTACGGTGAAGGGATGCGGATTGTCCTTCCGACCGAAGATGATTGGATGGTCCCCTCCCTTGATTATGCGGTAAGCGTCTTCCGCTGGAGTAAGCTGGATTGCGGTGTGCACATTTGTCACCTGTGTGTGGAGGTGAGTGCCTATATCGTGTTCCATAGCATACATTGTACCGAGCTTATTAAGCTCGAGGTAGTTCAAAGATAGCCCTTTATTGATGAAGTAAGGTATCTTTTCTAGAGGGATTATATCGTCTGCGGAGGGAACATCAGTGTGGGCAGCCACATATTTGGCTAGCTCCGGTTCCTCTTCGGCTACCCCCTGTATAAATAAAGATTGAGAGGACGACCTGGACAGCTTGATCGTCAGGGGTTCAGCTGGTGGAGCAGAACGTAGAGTTGTTGGCAGACTGGCGACCCCCAGTTTGGTGCTCGATGCTAGGCGGGGAGTGGTTGGTTCGCTAGAAGTTCCAGGCCTTGCATCGGGGTGACGACCCTTCTTGGGAAGGTGTATCGTCATTGGCTTGTCGGAGGGATTGAGCTTCTCCGTTTGCGGCTGGCCGGCTCTCGGCAGCCTGATTGTTAGTGGCTCCGTTGTGGGTCTTGGTACTTGGCCAGACCTTGGTAGCCGGATTATCATCTGCTCTTCCTGTGCCGAGAGGCTGATTGCGTCCTTACACAGAGTGGCGGTAAGGGGTGCAGACTTGCCAGGTTTGCGAGCTTGAAGGTGGATCGTCAGAGGTTCTTCTGATCCTGTTGCTGTCTCGGTACGAGCTTGCACATCTCCTTCACCAAGATGCTTTTTTGACTTTTCGTATAGGCCGGAGTCTGAGTAGTAGGATTTGATCCCTTTGAAGGGATCGATATCAGCAAATTTCGTCCTCACGAAGCCGTGTTTGTCGACATATTTGAAGCACTGGTGCAACGTGGAAGGCACGATCATATAATCGTGTATCCATGGGCACCCCAAGAGGATGTTGTAAGAAGTGTCTGCATCTATGACGTAGCAGGTGACTTCTGATTGAAGATCACCAATTTGACACTTCAGACGAATCTTCCCAATTGGGTAGCTCCTGCCCGAATTGAAACCGCTGATGGTGGTGCTTGTAGGCGTCAGGCGATGCATTGGGATACGGAGATGATGTAGCAGACCCTTCGGGATAATGCTTATGGAAGAGCCAGGATCAATGTGCATCCGATCCACCTTTACGTCGCCAATGTATCCAGTGTAGTATAGTGGGTGATCGTGCAGATTGGTTTTGATGAGCATGTCCTGCGGAGTGAAGACGATGTTGGGCATTGCTCCCGTGCAGGCGCTGTCTTGGAGATCTGCAGGCGGGTTCTCTTCCATGAGGTTGACCTGAGCCAGGTATACGTCGGCATTTTAGAGTGCATCGCTCAAAGCTACACGAACATCCTTGGAGAATCTCAGAAGCTCGTATAATGACAACTTGGCCGCTGTGTTGGCCAATTGTGCTAAGATGTCGAAGTTGTAGGGCTTCTGCAGCCCTTGTGATGCCTCTTTCCGAAGGGTTTTGTCAAAGCGAGTCTCCCTCGGCCTAGGCTTGTCGGTCGTTGGAGGCTGAGCCGGTCCCGGAGCGTCAGTTGTAGCGAGCTAATGATCTTCAGCCGGGTTGTCAGCCACAGGTTGGGATTGTGCCCCAGATCGCATGACGACGGCTGTAGCTTCTTCGATGTCTGCCAAAATTGTGCGGTAGGACCTGACTTTTCTACCCTTCTTCTTGCAGATGGAAGATGATGTGGGCCGAGTGACTTCTGATACCAAGTCTGGATGGATCCACATAACCTCCCTTCGTGATGTGGTGAGGGGCACTAGACCAACAACCTGATCTCGGGGAGGTAGAAGATTAGCAATCTCCATTATCGTCAGAGGGATGGGGACCACACCGTCTTGAGTTTTCGTCGGAGGAAAGCTGCCGAATTGTACTGACACCATATTGGCTGCCACCGTTACCTCTTCGAAATCGATGGCCAGTACGTTCGAATCGATGAGATTTTGGATGTACCGTTTTAGTTGGTAGCAGTCGTGTGTGGCATGGTGGACGTAGCGATGGTAATGACAGTACTTTGGGTTCTCCATGTCCGCCTGTCATGGTTCCCGTCTTGGTGGAGGAAGCTGAATTCTGTCTCCTTGTATGAGCATATCCAAGATGGGCTTAACGTGACCGTCTTCGAAGGAGTAAGTGATTTACGGCCATTATTTGTCTGCCGGCTTTGGCTACAGTTTCTGTGCGGTGTCGGCCACCATAGCCTGCTTACCCCTGCTGTCCTGATTGTTGGAGGGGCTACCCTCATTGTCGTTGTTAGGATGCTTGCCCTTGTTCTCTCCGTCCGAGATGTGTAATCCCAATTGGCGAGCCTTCTTCAATCGTTCTTCGGCGCTTGTGGCGCTGATGATGAACATCTTCCAATCCTTGAATTAACTTTCGCCCATCTAGAGACTGATTGTTGGGAGCAATCTCTTTTGGCAAATTTCAATCAAGGAGGAATCCGGATTTCCAGATGGCAGCTTCATTGCGGTTTGGCAAAATCGCTCAATATAGTTTCTTGTTAGCTCCTTCTCCCCTTGGACGACGTCCATGAGGGTGGACATTGTGATGTCCTGCCCTACTTCGTAGAATCTCTCCAAGAACATGCGCTTGAAGCCAGTGAAGGAGTGGATGCAGTTGTCTGACTGGTTGCGGTACCAGTCGAAGGCAACCCCTTCCAATGCCCCGATGAATAATCGTGTGAGAATAGCATCGTCATGGGGCAGATGGTCGATGGTGACCTCAAAGTAGGTGATGTACCGACTTGCTGAGGTCTTGCCATCATAAGGATTGATATTGAACGGCTTATATCTTGGTGGGAATGGAACGTCCCTCCAGGCAGCAGGGTACGGTTGTCGTATTCTGAGGTCTTGAGAGTTTTTTCGAGCGTGAAACATGGCTCGGAGCTCCTGGACCTCTCTTCTTGCTTCGCGGGCCTCGTCCACGGCGGTGGGGGCCGTTATTTCAGGACGATCGTTGCCCGGGTTTGGTGCCGCCGAATTCGAGTCCGCATTGACCACGGAACCCGCACTTGTTTGGCCAGGCGTCCCTCCTTGCAGAGTTGGAAGGGCCATTTTAATCTCGTCTACAGACTTGACCAAAGCAAACAATATGGCTTTGAGACTGTCAATGTATTAGCGATCACTGGAACCTCCTTGGCTGCTGTCTGTCATGAATATCGTCTTTACGTGAGGAGAGATGGACGGAGCGGTGGAGGAAGCGCCCTCCGAATCGTACCCTTACAGTGAGAAGTCATCGGGGTATGTGGGTATGTTCTCTTCTAGTTCAGACTCGGAAGGAACAGTACCCCCAGTCTCCGAGTTTGCCTCGTCTTGGGAGTTGTGGACGTTCTCGGGGACGTCAGGGTTTGCTGAATCTGATGGAAGAGTTGCCTCCCCTGACTCATCTTCTTAGAACATCGGATTGTTGTGGAGGCTCGGAGGGGTGCTACCCCCAGTCCCAGCAACCCCCTGCATTGTGGACGACGAATCTTCCACTGTAGCAGATTTCGTCTTAAAGCGAGTACCTTGGAAAACTCCGGTGGTGGGCACCCGCTTAGACGACAGTCTTTTAGTCGAAGTGGTTGAAATCTTCGGGCTGGGAACATTTGTCTTCTTCCCTCTTCCATCAGCGGGGACTTTCCGAGCAGAGTTGTAGGAGACGACGGGAAGTACCTCATCTTCTGAAGACGGCTGTTGCAGTCTTTGAAAGACGGACTGCCGGTCTTCTCGCACCGTCGCATTTTTACAGCAGCAGTTGACGATGACTTGAGTACAGTGACGTCCGTGGAAGGACTTTTTGTACCCCGATGCGTCTTCTCTTTCCTTGCGTTTGTGGAGGATGGCCTCACGCAAGTCAGACTAGTCTGGATCGACCATGCTTGCTCCCTGGATTTTGGGAGACTTTTGTGCACTTCTCTGTCCGTTTGCCACTCGGGACTGGACTCGAGTGGTTCTGTACAACTTCCCATCTGAGGCCCGTATAACGGTATGCGGGACGCTCAGATGATCAGAGACAGGATCAGCAGACCGAGCATGCCAAGCTCGCGCTGCCCTAGACTTCTTCGCTCTAGTGCGTAAAGGCACATAGTAGGAAGAGTCTAGGTGATGCTGGAGAGAGTCAGACACATTTTCTTGAGAGCACAAGAGATCAGGACCATAAGACAGGCGGTCGAAGACAGAGCCGCGCGGGGTAGGCGTCATGCTGCCGTCCTCAACAATCTTCATGCGGCTGGCGGACGTAGCCGCATAGGCTTTCTTCATGCGGCTGGGAGTCTCAGCCGTATGAGTTTTCTTCATGCGGCTGGATGATCTGGCCGCATAGACTTTCTTCATGCGGCTGGTAGATCCACCCGCATGAGCCTCCTGCATGTGGTTGGCAGATTTTGCCACAGGAGTGCTCGGCTTCTTCTTGAGGTACATAGAGTCGCTCTTTGTCCTTGCAAGTCCAGCATCGTAGTGCTTTCCTCTGCCGGACTTGGGGACAGCAGAGTTCTCTACGGCTCAAAGTGGAGCCGTATGAGAGTCGCCTTCGCCGTCTTGGGTAGCAGAGAGTACCCCATCCAGAGCTTGTGGAGGAGCAAATGATTTTGGCCTCCACTCGTAGCGAGCTTTCTTTGTGCGGGTTCGCTTCAGGATCGGGCCGGCACTTCCTTGAGAGAGCATCTCTTCAAATGCCTGTTGGTCGAAACGGACGACCATCTTCTGTTGCGTAGAGCCAAGCTTGGCTGCATCCGACTGCGTCACCAACTCCTCAGCCGTGGAGAAGTTTGTCCCCAGCAGAGTCGCCATCGTATTTGCCATGAAATATAAAAGAGCAAAACAATTATCGGAGGACTGGACTTTTACTTCACGTTACAAACTCGCTTGTACAAAGAAAGCCTAGGGACGAAAGCCTAGGTACAGCAGTCTAAGTACAATTATTTATTTTAGATTCTGGGGGGTGACGATAGAGGCTCGGGAAAGCTACGGCAACTCTGCCTTACTCCTTGGACGATCGGTATGCAGCCTTGGCTCCAGAAGATTGCTTGGCGTTGAAGAAATGCTCTCTTTGCTCTCTCTCTGCTTTTTTTTCTCCAAGTATTCTCGTGCTCTCTCTGATCTCGAAAAGTGGTCCTCTCGCAAGGGAATGGCACCTTGCTATTTATAAGGAGGGAATGCAATCATTAGGGTTTGCAATGATTGCCCCTTAGAGTGGCGACGGCCTGTTGATTGATCAATCTGGGCCATTGATCTTGAGTGTGATGAATCTGGGCCATTTAGTGTAGATTGCACCAAATCCTATCAGTAATTAATGCTGATTGGAATAAATCTTCGTGATGATGATTTGCTGATGTCTGCGAATCTGAATGAATAAGTTTAATTCATCTCCTGCCACGTGTCCCAGATTATTGGGATTTGACCCAATCTTTGATTGCAGTAAATCTAGGAAATTGATTGGCTTTATGACACGTGTCTGGGAGTCACTGAGCCGCATAAGGATTGAGCTGCATAAGGGTTGAGCCGCATGAGCCTGGCCACGTATCAGGGCTGCCTGGGGAGTGGTCTTCGAATCTTTGAACCACATGATAATCTGGACCATATAATGGGTAGTGAGTCGCATGGAGATGATCTTTGTGAGCCACATAGGGCTGTTTCGATCTGGGCCGCATAGGGCAACTTCGGCCTGAGCCGCATGGGGAGTCTCCGCTCGAGCTGCATATGACTGTCAACGTGTCTAGGCTGCATGGTGTTTTCTGGATCTCGGGGGGTTGTGCCAGAGATTTTCTTTGATTTCCTAGGATTCTGTCATTATAACAGAGTCATAATTGCCTCTTTGTGTCAGGCCTGTCGTTTCGTCAGAGCGGTCAGTCGTCAAAGCAATTAATGCAGTATAGAGCGGAGGGGAGAACTGTTTGCAAGCCACGTGTCTTCTCTTTTGAGCCGCATGGAACGTCTTGAGCTGCATAGTCCCTCGTGTCGCATGAATCTTTGAGCCGAATGGGCTGTCTGAGCCGCATGGGGTTCCCTGGCCGCGTAGATCTTTCTTTATTATTTTTTATGCTTCTACAATCCCCCTTAGGGCTCAGCCGCCTCCGCAATCTAGCATTCCTTTCTCCCCTTGGTGAGACGACGGCCGGTGCGCCGTACCGCCCGGTACCCCTCACCGCCTTGTCCTCCCCCCTCCCGCTTTGACCTCTCCCTCCGTCTCCTTACGTTGACCTTTACTCCATGGCAGCACCAATCACTTCGTCCCCTCCTCCGTCGCCTCCACCACTACCCACCCCCCACCCCCGCTGCCCCGTCCCTCTTCCTCCTCTATAAAGTTAGATCCCCCTCCCCTGGCCCCCTACCCAATCTTCCGTTGACAGGGATCTCGGTGGTTCGCCTAGACTCAATCCCTCTCCCTCATCGCTCCGCAGCGGCGGTCGGATTCTCGTCGGTCAGCGCCCTATGATCTTTCGTCACGATGGTCTCCGACCCCCCTGTAATGCCTAACTCTCCTCTTTCAGCCAACAGATCGGTTGACCTCCATCCTTTTAACTGCATCACCTCGGTTTTACAAGGCTTGTCGGCCATCTCTTTCTCGCAGGAGACGGTGGAGGCATTAGAGAAACCCCTGCATTTTGCCCTCATCGGCAAATTATCCCATTTCTGTCCACCAGTCAACAAGGTGCGCAGTGCCTTCTCGAGGCTTAGCCTTGTAGCTCTGATGTCCATGGAGCTCATCGATGCGAAAAATATGCTCCTCTGTCCTCAATCTAAAGCTGACTTCCTTCGAATTTGCTCACGTGCCTCTTGGTCGATTGTTGGCTCGACCATAAGGATATTCCAGTGGTCCCCAGAGTTTTCCCCAGCGCACAAATCTCCGGTAGCTCCTATATGGGTTACCATGTCGGGCCTTCTCCAACACCTCTTCAACACTCAAGCTCTATTCCCCCTGGCGAGTTGCTTAGGAACCCCAATAAAGACTGATCAAGCAACATTCACTTATTTTCGACCCAGTCTTGCGCACATACTGGTAGAGATTGACATCAGCAAAACCCCTCCACAGAAAATTCACATCATCCTTCCAAAGGATAACAGCATGTGGCGACCCATCAAGTATAAGAAAATCCTCCATTTCTGCTCTTATTGCCACCATCTAGGCCATCTGATTGACGTTTGCAAGCGGATCATCAGATTAGAACCTGGCGATAGTGCAAAGGAGATCACCAAGACTCATAACCCAGCGAAGGTCACTGCAACTTGTAGAAGAAACAAGAAGGCACCCCAACAAAGAGTCGATGCAGAGCAAGCCGGAGAAGCCTTGAACCCTCACCATATCACTCTTATGTGTCACATGACCCCCATCGAACCATTAATCCATCCTACTACCCCCCTTCTTCAATGGAAGGACCGCAGAATGGTCCTCTTCTCAGCCCAGGACCCTTTCACTGAAGCTCCTTCAACCAGTACGACACACCGCTCATCTTCAGACTTAGTCGGCTCAGAGATCAGTCAGACAGTCCGTCCAGTGGTCGACGTCACCACTCTCTGTGCAGGCTTTCCTTCTATCCCATACTGTCACCCTCATTTCCCGTATTTCCCGTATTTCGTATTTATACTCGTATATAAATTTTGGCATGTATTTGTATTTTTCTTAACTTGTGGAATTTCAGTATTTCTCGTATTTTGGGTTTTGTCATGGCTCGGTTTTAATTGGTTTGGATTGGTTTGGGTTGGTTTGGTTGGGTTTAATAGGTATTGGATCACCATAGCCTATGCTCCACCCTCAACATACCACATCCCCCCTCTTTATAATCCCCACCTACCACTCTCTCTCTTCATTACCACCACCATTTATTTTCTTCTTTTTTTCCTTCCTCCACAACTCTCCATCCATAGGCAAGTGCATCTTGCCACTACATGAGAACTCTCTTTTATTTGTCCATTTGCTAGATTAGGACATGGTGAACCACATTAGTTCTTGGCTTTTTGTGATTTGGTGTCTCCATTGCTCTAGATCTAAGTTTTTCTATTTTTGGATTTTGCATGGTTTGATCTATTTTAGTTGGATGTTTATGGGTTTTGATGTTTCCATGTGGAAGAGCATTCAGTTTCACTCCAGTTGGAACTTTGGAAATCCAGATTTGGAGTTCGGATGGCCAAGTTCCGAACTTTTGAAGCTTTGGGTTCATCTATGGTGTTCTTGCTGTTTGGAGAAGACAGTGAGCAGTGTGCAGAGCTTCTTAGCTTACGCCACTGAGCCTTGGATACGCTTCCTGTTGGAAGCGTGTCTCCTGCGTGCGTGCTTTTGGTGCGTACGCAGACTTGAGCGTGCGTGACTTTTCATGTACGCTGCTCCCTTGAGCGTGCGTGACTTTTCACGTACACTGCTCCCTATAGCGTGCGTGACTTTTCACCTACGCTGCTCCCTGTAGCGTGCATGACTTTTCACCTACGCTGCTCCCTGTAGCGTGCGTGACTTTTCACCTACACTGCTCCCTGTAGCGTGCGTGACTTTTCACCTACGCTGCTCCCTGTAGCGTGCGTGACTTTTCACCTAGACTGCTCCCTGTAGCGTGCGTGACTTTTTACCTACGCTGCTCTCTCAGCGTGCGTGACTTTTCACCTACGCTGCTCCCTGTAGCGTGCGTGACTTTTCACGTACACTGCTCCCTGTAGCGTGCGTGACTTTTCACCTACGCTGCTCTCAGCGTGCGTGACTTTTCGTACGCTGCTCCCCTAACCCCCTTGCTTAACCTATTGGCTCTTAGAGTTTTAGTCTTAATTCTTTAAGCTTGGCTCTTCTATAGTCCTGTATATTGATATTTTATTAGATATTTTACGTCCATTTTATATCCTTACGCCTTTTTGTCCTGAACTTGATAATCACGAATTTACTGGATATGTTTGGAATTGATAATTGAGCATAACCTGATAAGTGGCCCGTCGTGGCGCACTCCTGACTAGTACACTTGATATGATAACCTGACCTGATATATCTTGAATAGCTGTTACGACGGCTACCTGACATGACATGACCTGTATAACTAATCCTGACACCGTGGACGATTGTGCTTGTACAAATAATCCAGTCATGTCTTGCATCATGTCTAGGAGGGGACTCCTGAGTACCACGGTCAGGAGTACCTACTGAATTGGACTAAGGTTAATGATTAGTATA
>JANAVB010004398.1:1548662-1576162 GCA_029216955.1 Iris pallida | reverse complement strand
ATATTCTATATGTAACTTTTTCGTATGTCTGATCCCGCATTTGTGTATGGATATACATCGATGCCGTTAAGTGTACGTATGTACCCTTCAGAAAATTGATATGTACCACTGTACATCCTATTTTACCTATTGACTGATCGCTCACCTGCTACAGTTTTAAACTTTAAAACAAACATATGATGCCATAATAGATTATGATATGCTATGATTCCTATAATTCTGTTCATTTTATGTTTTGTATATTTAGTTTGTTAGAAATAGTACTTGCTCCCGTCCTGACAGGATAACGTTGTAGGTATACTTACCGAGGAGGAGTTGCTATGCGATTCCTATTATGGATTTGCTGACGAGGATCAGACTTTACTTTACGAGGATGTATCTGCGGGAAAACTCGTCTAGTTTGTTTATTTACTTGGAACTTTTGAGAGTAGTCATGTATTAGACTACGTATTTTGTAACTGGACCTGTATCCAGTTTTACATTTTGGCCATGTACTTGGAACATATTTATATATGAGATGATTTTGTGTTTGGATATATTCTGACTCATTATTACATATAAAACTATTAGCATACTTTGGTCTTATCTTATTTGTCTTTAGAACAGCTTACTACACTTTATCTCAAGCGTAGGCTGGACATGACTCAGCCCGGCCCAACAATTTGGGTAGCAGATCATGACACCATACCCCTACCCCTCTCTGATCTCCTCTTCGACACCTGATAATGCCATATCCCATACCTGTTCCAAAGCATCTCCCATGCTTCTAAGATCGGCCTCCAAGTTAGGCCACCTCCATAAGAAATTATGTTAAGCTTTCTCATTTTGAACGCTCGAGGGCCGGATGGGAAGCTGACACTCAATCGCCTAAAAACTCTCAAGAAGCAACACTACATCTCCTTGTTAGCCGACATCGAGGCCAAAGTGGATAAATTCAAGCTTAATAATTTTTGCCTCAAGCTGGGTTACGCACACGCCTTTGCCTTCAATAACGACATATGGATATTCTGGAACAGTGACATCACCGCCTCGTTCATCGACGTCCACCTCTAAGCCACCTCTCTCTCTGTTGTTCACCCTCTCCTCCAGAAAAAGGTATTGCTCTTGATAGTTCATGGTAGAAGGACTTAACAGATACGGTGCCTCCTTTGGAAACACTTGCTGATTATTCATGATCGCTTCCCCGACCTCTCGTGGCTCTGTGGAGGTGCCTACAACGCTATATCAACTAGCTCAAAGAAGACTAGTGGGCTCCTCTATCCGCAGGATCCATGCTTGAGTTCAATAATTTCTCATTCGAAGCTCGTCTCGCGCCTATTTCCTTTTCACGGGAATGAGTTCACTTGGAGCAACTACCAGGAAGGCCACCGCAAGTAATCATTACGCCTAGACAGGATTCTCGCCAATCACCGATGGCACGACTTGGTTCACTCCTCCACGGTCACGCACCTCAACCGCCTTGAATCGGATCATTCTCCGCTCTTCTTGGAGATCAACATAGAAAAATTGGCTTGTGTCAGATACTTCAAATATCTTCATGTTTGGAGTGAGCACCAAGACTTCCAAGGTATAGTCCAAGAAGCCTGGTCCTCGGTGCAACATGCCAACCCTCTGTTGTGCGTAGCCCTCCGACTTAAGGCGACCAGGCGAGCGTTATCAGCGTAGAACCGTTCCTCATTTGGAGACGTCTTTCAGTCTTTCCATGCGGCAAAGGATGAGGTTACTCGAAAGGAGATCGACTATGACGCCCACATTTTCGTCGCTAACAGGGCCTCACTCAATGAAGCGAAGGCTCGTCTGAAGCAATGCATCATAAGAGAAACTTTCTACTGGTGTCAGAAGACCAGGCAAAGATGGGACGTCAAAGGGGACCGCAACTCCCAGTTTTTCCATGCCTGCATTCGCCAGAGAAGGAATCTTCTGCATATTTAGAGGATTCAGAGGGACAACGGCAGTTAGACGAGCAGAAGGGAGGAGATCGCCATCGAGGCAGAGAGGTATTTTGAACGCCTATACACTAAAGAGATGATCCATTCGGATGATAATTTTCTCAACCACATTCCCTCTCTCATCACCTAGGAAGATAACAACCTGCTGACACGCCCCATTACAACAGAGGAAGTATTTGTCGTTTTCAAGCTACTCAACTCTGATAGTGCTCCCAGACCCGATGGGTTCTCCGGGCATTTCTTTCTATCCTGTTGGGAATTAATTGGCCAAGATATCGTCGAGGCTACAGATGCATTTTTAGGGATTGGAGCTACCGGCGGCTATCACTAGTGCTTATTTGACCCTCATCTCGAAGAATCAAAACCCCGTCAAATTCTCGGATTACAGACCTACAAGTGTATGCAACTTCACCAACAAAATATTCTCTAAGATTATTGCTATGTGAATGTCCCACCTACTGCCCAAGATTATTTCCAATGAGCAAAGCGGTTTCGTCAAGAATAGAAGCATCATTGACAACATACTCCTCACTCAAGATCTAGTGCTCAAGTTGGGCAGGAAGAACTGGGGGGACAACGTCACGATCAAGCTAGATATGGAAAAAGCATACGACCGTATCGATTGGCAATATCTAATATGGGTACTGAGGAGATTCGGCTTCGCCGAGAGTTGGATTAGTACAATCTGGAGAGCAGTCAGCAGTTCATGGTTCTCCATTATGATTACTAGTGCCCCCGTCGGGATTCTTCCATTCTTCTCGCAGGGTACACGGCAAGGCGACCCTCTCTCCGCCTCTCTCTTTATCATTGCCGTCGGACTCAGTAGAAATCTCGTCAAGATCGGATCCAATGGCAACTTCTTTCGGTACTCCTCCAGCGGATGTCCCCTCATCTCTCATCTAGCCTTTGCCGATGACTGCATTATCTTCTCTTCAGGGGATAAGAGGACCACTCGGCTCATTGCTCAGGTCTTGCAACGCTATGAGAACGTGTCAGGTCAGAAAATTAACTACTCCAAGAGTTTCACTTACACTCACCCAAATACATCCCGCGTGCATCACAGGAGTTAGCCAAGGCCCTGGGCTTCCCAACGGCTTCGCCACCTTTCACTTATTTGGGGTGCCCGGTCACCTGTGGGAAGAGGAATAGCGCGATGTTTGAACCGCTTATATCCAAAATTCAGATGAAGATCTGTAGGTGGCAATCGAATCTATTATCAATCGGTGGCAGGCTCATCCTACTTCGATATGTCCTCTCCTCGATGGCGGTCTTCATATTATCTGCCATCCCCCCTAAGAAGGTGCTCGACTCCATCGAACACTCCTTCAATTGCTTCCTTTGGGGTGGGTCGCTCTCGCCGGCATTTGTCAACATGGGAGGAAGTTGTCTGTCCAATCTCCGAGGGTAGGCTAGGCGTTCGTCAGCTGCAGGAGGTGGCAGTGGCTTAGGCAGTAAAGCAGTGGTGGCGGCTATGATCGTTGGATTCGCTATGGGGTCATTACATGAAGGCTTCTTACTTTCCCCACGTGCACCTATCCGTCGCTAAGGCCAACAGCACTACCTCGCCAGTCTAGTGAAGGCTGCTCATGGGGAGAGATTTGGGCGAGCACTGGATGTGCCTAATGGTCGAGCATGGAGAGGCCAACGCATTGAGGGAGATTTTGTGCGGTGACTCGCTCATTCCCTCTCCTCCCCTACCCATCCTCGACGACTCCATCCAACGCACGGTACAGATCAAACATCTATGGGATGGAGTAGCTCAGGACTGGGACCTGGCCAGGATCATTCAGCAACTGGGATCGCGGTGGCCGCGACGATCAGAGACTTGGGCGTTCGTCTTTCGGATCAACCGGACTCGATGACTTGGTCCCCTTCCTCCTCTGGCAGCTTCTCTTTAGCGTCGGCATGGACGACTTCCGGTATTGCTCGCTAATGCCCTCAGCTCCCCTTTTCGACATGGCAGAATTGGATTCCGATCAAATAGACCATTCTGATTTGGAGACTGATGCGTCATAAGTTGATGACGGATGACGTTCGTCGTGCGACGGGCCTCGCTATCACATTCAGATGTCACTGCTGCCACGAGTCGGCTGTCGAAACGATTGAACATATTTTCTCCTCGAGCGAGGCAGTTTTGAGAGTTTGGAACCACTACAATCTGGCCTGCAACATCGGGGGCACCGCAAGAATGCTTCTCCATAGGCTGTTCGATCGGGGGAGTTATGCAAAGTCGCACAACCGTGCCGATATCGCTTCCACGATTATTTGGGTCCTTTGAAAAAACCGTAACAAAGCAAGGTACGAGGGGCTAGGGTGGCCTCCTAATTTGCTTATTCGTGAAGTAGCTCCGCAGTTCTCCAAAGCTAGGAGTGGCAATTGCGAAGGTGCGGACCCATCCCTAGAGTTTATCAAGAGATTGCTCAGCAGCTAGATTTTTTTTATAGTTTTGTTCATTTGCTTGTTTCTCTCATACAGGCTGTGGTCTTCTCCAGGGCCGGCCCTGAGCTAATGGGGGCCCAAGGCGAAACTTCCAAACTGGGCCCCTATACATAATGTAAAAAAAATGTTATAGTCAAGATTTGAACCAAGGACCTCCTACATATAAGTCTAGCACTATAACCACTACACCACAATACTTTTTTATTAAAAAAAGGATACATGCTATATACTGGTTCTATTGTAGATAGTTTCATATTGGTGCCCCTCTTTCGTCAGGGGGCCCTGGGCCGTCGCCCGGCCTGCCCTGGGTCAGGGCCGCCCCTGGTCTTCTCTATTTTGTGTCCCACCATTTTGTAGCCCATTGCCCTTTTGCGGGCTTTTCATCAATGCAGTCTCCTTAATATATATATATATATATATATATATATATATATATATATATATATATATATATATATATAAAATATATATATATATATATAAAATATATATATATATATATATATATATATATATATATAGTTTTGTTCATTTGCTTGTTTCTCTCATACAGGTTGTGGCCTTCTCTATTTTGTGTCCCAACATTTTGTAGCCCATTGCCCTTTTGCGGGCTTTTCACCAATGCAGTCTCCTTATATATATATATATATATATATATATATATATATATATATATATATATATATATATATATATATATATATATATATATATCTTTTCCTATATATATATATATATATATATATATATATATATATATATATATATATATATATATATATATATATATATATTATATATATATATATATATATATATATATATATCTTTTCCTATATATATATATATATATATATATATATATATATATATATATATATGTATCTTTTCCTATATATTTATATATATATAGTCCTAGTGGCCGTAGCCCGTTGGGAACGGTGGAGCACCCCGGCGCAGTGGCGCGGGTTCGAGCCCCCTTGGAGGCATGCCTCCAAGCACTATTAATGTCACGTCCCAGAACCAGAATACTGGAGAGCGGGGGAATGACTCAGCCAGCTACGTATTACGGGTAGATGAATACCGTATAATACGATCAATGCTGTCTAACCAGACAAGGGGGTGCATACTACATAAGAGTCTTACTATGGTCATTTCACATCTATTGTCTCAATCATTCAAGCAAGGAAACAGAAATAGAGCATATGTAAGATAAAACAGTAAGGCGTCCCAAACGCTCAGTCAAAATGTTCTTGAGATCTGGCTTTACAAATATAGCCAGATGATATAGCAAGTATACACAATTGTTATCAGCTGCAGTCTGACTTAATTACAATCATGTAAAAGTAAGTACAAGACAATCCGACTAACATGTCGGTGCCAAACGGCTAAGTATAAAGGTAAATAACAAAACGAGCGGTGAAGTAAGGAACCCACTCGAGTCCTCCTGCAATCATGCCTCTAGTATTGACCATCCTGGAGGTAGAAGTGCGCTGGATCCTCGGGAACTGGCTCTAAATCTGGCCATGCAAAACCAGAGAAGTTAGACCTCTAATAGCAAGTACCACAAAGAAGGACGATATGAAGGACTAAACCAGTAAGTAAAAGAATAATAATAATAGATCTCTGCTTGCTACTAGGATTCACATCACATCACGACACTTCGAACCAACCTCCCAACCAAACAAGGACAGAAGTTGGCCCGTCATGTCCTGACATTCTAATCATCCCAGTTATGTAACAGAGTAGTACAGTACACAAACAAATCATCTTGAACGGCCAATCAATCCTACGGCTTGCTATTATGAGTCCCAAGTTATCCTGGAATAATGCAATTAGGAATTCCGTAGTTCTTACTATGTGCGAGCAAGGCTAGTCTATCCAGTCAATCATGTGCGCCATGCATGAATTAGACGAGTCCTAGCAGGACGCCCGTCAATATGACATATACCATAATAATAAAAGCAGATACTGTTCCCTGCCCGTGTGGCAGATTTACAGTATCTGTGGGAACCAGCCGGCCCGTCGGGTGCTACTCGTCCCAAGGGGGCTGCCATGTAAGAACTCGGGAATCCATTCTCTCCATGCAATCATTATTTTATTTAACTTAATAGTCCCTACGTTGAGTAAAATCCCATGCCGTGGATCATGGTCATTCAAATGAGTACTTTCGTACGGGGTACGATATGCACAACTCTACAACGATACCAGTGCGGTTAGGTTGCAGGTCTTACATAGCGTAATGCAACAATCAAATCTAACCACGGTAATCATACCTTAACCATAAAGTACACATGCGGGTTTTTGTAAGAAAATAAATAACTAAATAATTAAATAAATAAATAATTTGAAGCCTGCATGTGCCTGTATGCCAATATTCGGGATCGGCTAATCGAGTACAATAGTCCATTATATGAACGTGTCTCATTCATTCAATTCAATAAGACGACTAGCCAGTCTCTTAGTTCCAACTAGGAACGCATGCTCAATTATTAGTCAATGTCACAATCATTATCAATGGTGACAAGGCATGAAAGTCATTTAGCATTAAATAGGGTTGAGTCTATAACTCTCAAGGTCAAGTTCCAGTCTCACTGGATATCCATAACCCAATCCAGACACTTGGCACTAATACACAACCATAGGTATTAAAATATTAACATGCTAAGATTATCGGGTTCATGCACAAAGGCGTAAGGATATAATAGGGAATTATCATGCCAATATTAAATGAATAAAATATAGAACAGGTAAAACTCCCAAGTCAGGAAGTCATGCTAACAAGTCTAAGCTAAGTCCAAAAGTCACGCAAGAATCGTATGCGTGAAAAGTACGCCAAGTCCGGCATGAAGGAGTGAGCGTAAAAGGAATACACTCAGGTAAACATGAGCGTGAAAAGTGAAGCGTGACAAGTGATTCACGCACGCACGCTCAGCGTGAGGGTGAAAAGTCACGCGCGCGAGCTCAGGGACATGAGCGCGAAAAGTCACGCACGCAGTACAAAGACAGGAGCGTGACTCAAAATTCACGCAGACAACGCGAGCTTGACTGAAAATACACGCACGCAACCGCGAGCGTGACTAAAAATACACGCACACACAGAGTGGACGTAACTCAAAAGTCACGCAGACAAGCACAGACATGAGCGTGACTAAAAATACACGCACGCTCATGAGAACGTTAGCGTGACTAAAATACACGCACGCTCATGAGAACGTTAGCGTGACTAAAGTACACGCAAACACGTAAAGACGTGTGCGTGACTGGGCTGATGTCTCACGCGAGCACGTAAGAACGTGTGCGTACAACATCTCCCGAACTCGCCCTATGGAGCCTTTGCTCCAGTGCCAAAATACACGCTAAGTTGGGAGATCAAAAACCCATGAACAGCCAAAAATACAAACTTAGATCTAGAGAAAACAAGCCACAGAAATCGAAAACGTTAAGAACTAATCTCTCTCAGAATCATGAGAGGAAGGGAAATGAACCACAAAAATGGTTCTCCAAGCAAGAAACAAGTTTGCACTTGCCTTCTCCTGCTGCTGTTAGGTGGTGGAGAGTAATGAGAGGAGAAAGAAGAAGTAATGGTGAAAATGAAATAATGAGGAGAGAGAAAGAGATGGAAGCTTTAAATAGGAAGGGGGTGGTAGGTGGGAGCTAGTGGGCCGGGTTGCACAGATCCATCCAAGCCGAAACCCAATAAGACTAAAACAACAAATAAAATGCAGGTAATAAAATTGCAGAAATAAAATTGCAGGAAATAATTAACACAGAATTTAAAGAGCAGATAATTAATTAACTTGAAACTAAAGGAATTTAAATACAGAATAATACATGATAAATACTAAATAAATACACATGAGTTGTACATATATAAAAATACGCATTCCGGGAACGGGGAGTGACATCTCTACCCACCTTAGAAAAAAATTCCGTCCTCGGAATTTCAAATCCAAGCAGGGTAGAAACATCGGGGCTAAACTAATACAAGCAATTCTAGTGATCAAGCAATTCTAGTGAACAAGCAATCATTGTTACCATATCAAAAGCAAGTACTATATATGTAAATCCATCAATCTACGATATCAGGTAACTCTACCCATAAGGTGACAAGCATGAAGAATCAGGACAATCAAGGTATACAGAAAAAGATATACCTTGTGAGTCAAACAGGTGTGGATACCGTGATCGGATATCATCCTCACGTTCCCACGTTGACTCTCCCAAGGAGCGATGACCCCAAGCAACACGGACAAGACTAATTGTTCGATTCTTGAGTATCTTCTCTCTTCGGTCCAAAATGGACACAGGCTGTTCCTCGTAAGACAGGTTGGTACCAACAACCAGCTCAGAGTGATCGAGGACATGGCTTGGGTCCGATACATACCTACGTAATTGAGATACATGAAACATGTCATGCACCTCTCGTAACGAAGGTGGGAGTGATAAACGATAAGCAACATCGCCTATCCGATCAAGGATAACAAATGGGCCCACGTACCGCGGACTCAATTTCTCGCGAACGCCAAATCTAATGACCCCACGAGTAGGTGAGATCCGCAAGAATACGTGGTCCCCAACAGAGAACTCTAGCGGCCTACGATGCTGATCTGCCCAATGACGATGCCGATCCTGCGCAACTCGAAGTCTCTCTCTAATTCCTTTAACTACTTCAACCGTCTGAACAATTATTTCTGGGCCTAACATCTTCCTCTCTCCGATATCATCCCATGCAAGCGGTGACCTGCACTTCTTACCAAATAATGCTTCGAATGGCGCCATCTAGATACTGGCCTGATAACTATTGTTGTATGAGAACTCGACCAAGTGTAGGTGACTTTCCCAAGACCCTCCAAAATCTAGAGTGCAAGCTCGTAACATATCTTCTAAAGTCTGAATCGTTCTTTCTGATTGCCCATCCGTCTGCGGATGGTAAGCCGTGCTAAACCTTAACTTGGTACCCAGACTATGATGTAAGCTCTTCCAGAAGTGTGATGTAAAGCGGGTATCTCGATCCGACACAATACTGACAGGGACGACATGCTGCCTGACTATCTGTTGCATATACAACTCTGCCAACTTTTCTGTAGATTGCCCTACTCTGAAAGGAATAAAATGTGCTACCTTTGTAAGCCGATCTACTATCACCCAAATAGCATCCTTACCACTTGGTGATCTCGGTAAATCGGTCACAAAGTCCATTGTAATATGCTTCCATTTCCATTCCGGGATAGGAAGCGGTTGCAATAATCCAGCTGGCCTCTGCTGTTCTGCTTTCACCTGCTGACATACCAAGCAACGGAAAACAAATCTAGCTATCTTCCTCTTCATTCCGTTCCACCAGAAATGCTGCTTGATATCTTGGTACATCTTGGTCCCTCCAGGGTGAATAGAATACTGAGAACTGTGAGCTTCTGCCATGACCTCCTGTTTGATATCTCTACTAGGCACACATAAACGCGATCCGAACCTAAGTGTACCATCTTCGTGAATCCTTATCTCCTTCCTGAGTCCTGACTCACATTCTGCCCTAAGCATCTGAATCCTTGGGTCATGTGCCTGAGCTGCCTTGATCCTGTCTACCAAGTCAGATTGGACTTGTAGACTAGTTAGAACTCCTACATCACTAGGAAGTATAACTTCAATGCCCATCTCCTGAAGGTCCTCTAAGATATGCTTCTGCGTTGTCAACATAAATGCGCCGCCTCTCCTGCTGAGAGCGTCTGCCACTATATTAGCCTTGCTTTGATGATACTGAAGCTCCACGTCATAATCCTTAATCAACTCCAGCCATCTTCTCTGCCTCATGTTTAATTCTTTCTGAGTAAAAATGTACTTCAGACTTTTATGGTCTGTGTACATTTCCACTCGGTCACCATATAAGTAATGCCTCCATAGCTTCAGAGCAAATACTACTGCTGCTAACTCTAAATCATGAGTTGGATAATTCTTCTCGTGGTCCCGAAGCTGCCTAGATGCATATGCTATCACCTTCCCACGTTGCATAAGGACACATCCAAGTCCTTTACCTGAAGCATCACAATATACTGTAAAACCTCCGGGTCCAACTGGTAATGTAAGAATAGGTGCTGATATCAACTTTTGCTTCAAAGTCTCGAATGATGCCTGACATTCCGCCGACCAAACAAATGGTACATCCTTCCGGGTCAAGCGGGTCATGGGTGCTGAAAGCCTTGCAAAGTCTGACACAAACCTTCTGTAATACCCTGCCAACCCCAAGAAACTCTGCACATCTGCTACGGTCTTGGGTACTGGCCAACTCTCTACTGCTTCTACTTTCTTGGGATCTACTGCTACTCCAGCTTCTGATATGATATGACCCAAAAATGAAATGTGATCTGACCAAAACTCACACTTGCTGAGCTTGGCATACAACTGGTTCTCTCTCAGAACCTGTAACACTTTCCTGAGGTGGTCTTCATGCTCCTCTTTACTAACAGAGTATACGAGAATGTCGTCAAGAAACACAACGACAAATTGGTCTAAATATGGCATAAAGATGCGGTTCATCAAATCCATGAATATTACTAGAGCATTGGTCAAACCAAACGGCATTACTAAGAATTCGTAATGCCCATACTTCGACCTGAATACTGTCTTGGAAATATCCTCCTTCCGAATCCTCACCTGATGGTACCCTGAACGAAGATCTATCTTGGAGAAAACTCTAGCCTTGCTCAACTGATCAAATAAGTCGTCGATCCTGGGTAATAGGTACTTGTTCTTCACCGTTGCCGCGTTAAGCTTCATGTAGTCAATGCATAATCTGGATAACCCATACTTCTTTCCTACAAGTACCACTGGTGCTGCCCACGATGATACGCTAGCTTGGATGAACTTCTTCTCCTTCAATTCCTCTATGTGCTCATATACCTTGGCCTGCTCTGAATCTGCCATTCTGTAAACTCGATCTGATATCGGTTTAGTTTCTGGTGCCAATTCTATACTGAACTCAATATCTCTAACTGGTGGTAGACCTGGAAGTTCTTCGGAAAATACGTCTAGAAACTCTTCAACTTCCTTCGGAATCTGAACTTCCTCCATTGCCGTCACTACTCCCTGCCCTTGCTGAGTTGCCTCTGATCTGACTAAGGTGAACCTCTTCATGCCTGGAATATCAAAAGATACACTCCCTCTACGACAATCTATTGTCGCATGACTGTCTTTCAGCCAGTCCATGCCTAAGATAACGTCGAAATTTCTAACAGGAAATTCTATCAACCGGGCGGGTAAGAAATGCCCGCAAACTACAATGCTACACGCTAAAATAACTCTACTAACTCCTACGAGCCCATTACCAGTGAGTATATTCAACATCCCTGGCAATGCCTCGAACTCCATTCCTAATCGTATCGCAAATCGTGCAGATATAAATGAATGGGATGCTCCCGAATCAAACAATGCTACTGCGGAATATAAGGCGACGAGAATGTTACCTGCCACAACATCTCCCGATGCCAATGCCTCTTCCAAGGACAGAGTGAATGCTTTCCCTCGACCTCCTTGCTGATTTCTATGCTGCGGCCTAGCCTGGTGCTGCTGCTGGTCCCTGCCTTGATGATGCTGGGGTGGTCTATGCTGGTGTTGCTGCATCGGCGGTCCCTGTTACCGAAACATCTGAGCCTGCGGTACTAACGGACGCTGCGCCAATGGCCTAACTGCCACCGCTGGTCCTCGATACTGGCCTGCCCCTGGTGCTGGCAGAGCAGGAAACTGCTGCCCTGGTCCTCCTGACCTCGAATCCATGGGACATGTGGTAACCCGATGGTCTGGATTTCCACATATTAGACACAGTCCATTCAATGTCCGACACACATCTCTAGTGTGTCCCATCTTCCCACAACAAGTGCAGCCCGCCGGGGTTGCTGGTTCTTCCTCTGTTGCTGTTGCTGCTGCTACCTGGGTGGTGCTGGTCCTCGTATCGCCACATCGTGGATACGAATGCCAGTGGATGGTGCTGTTGTTCGGGGCGCTGCTCCCCCTCCTCCTTCAATCTGACTGTGGGATCTCTTCTGACCCCAAGTCCTTGTCGCAAGCCTCTGAATGGTGAGCTCATGCCTTCGAGTCGCTGTCAATATCTCATCAAAAGTCTGGTAGTTGTGCCCCTCTATCAATTGCAAAAGTTCGAGATGAAACCCTTGCTGAAACCTTATGGCCCTCTGGCGCTCTGTTGCTACCATCTCTGGGGCGAATCTACTCAATCTGCAGAACTCCGCTGCATAAGCATCTACAGTCTTGCCGGCCTGCCTGAGATTGATAAATTTCTGTTGTAGCTCAAACTGTGCCACAACTCCATAGTACTTGGTCTTGAATCTATCAGTGAAATCGTCCCAAGCCACAAGACGTCTGATGCCCACTTCCTCTGATTTCTACCAATCACGTGCGAGATCCTGAAGTAACAACTTCACTAGATTTATACGTTCTTCTGCCGGTACCTTAGCTGCTGTCAGAATAGTCTCCATATCCTTAAGTCATGCATCCGCTGAAATGGCATCCTCCGTGCCCTCGAAACGGCGGGGGTTGTACTTGCAAAACCTGGCTGATGCTCCTGAATCAGTCCTCACTCCTCTTTCCAAAGCCGTCTGCAATCCTTGGTTAAGCAACACATTCTGCTCTTGTAGCTGAGTGTGCATGCGCTGCTGGGCCAACATCTGATGTTGCTGAGCAGCCATCATTCCTCTCATGATCTCCAGAAGGGCTGGTGTGTCCACTTCCACAGGGGTAGCTGGAACTACGGGTGGGTTTGGAACTTCCGGATACTGTGGTCCAACTGCTGGTTCTACTATCACTTCTTCCTGGATAGTCGCCTGAGGTGAGACTGGCCCTTGATGCTGACCAACCTGGTCAGGTCGTCCTTGTTGCCTTTGTTGTTGCTGTCCAGCTCTGACCGATGCGGACGAAGTGCCCCTAAGAAAATAGACAAGAGAACAATCAAATGACCGGACATGAAGGATCAATGAAGTCAAAGGATACCGGAATGTCAAGCAAGAGTTGAGAATAACGAATCAGGAGATCAAGGGGAAACAAGTATGATTGAGACATCCTATAAATCAAACACCCCACAAGTCTGAAATCAGACCTGCATGGGCCACCACTAAAACCTTGTCACGCCCCAGAACCAGAATACTGGAGAGCGGGGGAATGACTCAGCCAGCTACGTATTATGGGTAGATGAATACCGTATAATACGATCAATGCTGTCTAACCAGACAAGGGGGTGCATACTACATAAGAGTCTTACTATGGTCATTTCACATCTATTGTCTCAATCATTCAAGCAAGAAAACAGAAATAGAGAACATGTAAGATAAAGCAGTAAGGCGTCCCAAACGCTCAGTCAAAATGTTCTTGAGATCTGGCTTTACAAATATAGCCAGATGATATAGCAAGTATACACAATTGTTATCAGCTGCAGTCTGACTTAATGACAATCATGTAAAAGTAAGTACAAGACAATCCGACTAACATGTCGGTGCCAAACGGCTAAGTATAAAGGTAAATAACAAAACGAGTGGTGAAGTAAGGAACCCACTCGAGTCCTCCTGCAATCATGCCTCTAGTATTGACCATCCTGGAGGTAGAAGTGCGCTGGATCCTCGGGAACCGGCTCTAAATCTGGCTATACAAAACCAGAGAGGTTAGACCTCTAATAGCAAGTACCACAAAGAAGGACGATATGAAGGACTAAACCAGTAAGTAAAAGAGTAATAATAATAGATCTCTGCTTGCTACTAGGATTCACATCACATTACGACACTTCGAACCAACCTCCCAACCAAACAAGGACAGAAGTTGGCCCGTCATGTCCTGACATTCTGATCATCCCAGTTAGGTAACAGAGTAGTACAGTACACAAACAAATCATCTTGAACGGCCAATCAATCCTACGGTTTGCTATTGTGAGTCCCAAGTTATCCTGGAATAATGCAATTAGGGATTCCGTAGTTCTTACTATGTGCGAGCAAGGCTAGTCTATCCAGTCAATCATGTGCGCCATGTATGAATTAGACGAGTCCTAGCAGGACGCCCGTCAATATACCATATACCATAATAATAAAAGCAGATACTGTTCCCTGCCCGTGTGGCAGATTTACAGTATCTGTGGGAACCAGCCGGCCCGTCGGGAGCTACTCGTCCCAAGGGGGCTGCCATGTAAGAACTCGGGAATCCATTCTCTCCATGCAATCATTATTTTATTTAATTTAATAGTCCCTACGTTGAGTGAAATCCCATGCCGTAGATCATGGTCATTCAAATGAGTACTTTTGTACGGGGTACGATATGCACAACTCTACAACGATACCAGTGCGGTTAGGTTGCAGGTCTTACATAGCGTAATGCAACAATCAAATCTAACCACGGTAATCATGCCTTGACCATAAAGTACACATGCGGGTTTTTGTAAGAAAATAAATAACTAAATAATTAAATAAATAAATAATTTAAAGCCTGCATGTGCCTGTATGCCAATATTCGGGATCGGCTAATCGAGTACAATAGTCCATTACATGAACGTGTCTCATTCATTCAATTCAATAAGACGACTAGCCAGTCTCTTAGTTCCAACTAGGAACGCATGCTCAATTATTAGTCAATGTCACAATCATTATCAATGGTGACAAGGCATGAAAGTCATTTAGCATTAAATAGGGTTGAGTCTATAACTCTCAAGGTCAAGTTCCAGTCTCACTGGATATCCATAACCCAATCCAGACACTTGGCACTAATACACAACCATAGGTATTAAAATATTAACATGCTAAGATTATCGGGTTCATGCACAAAGGCGTAAGGATATAATAGGGAATTATCATGCCAATATTAAATGAATAAAACATAGAACAGGTAAAACTCCCAAGTCAGGAAGTCATGCTAACAAGTCTAAGCTAAGTCCAAAAGTCACGCAAGAATCGTATGCGTGAAAAGTACGCCAAGTCCGGCATGAAGGAGTGAGCGTAAAAGGAGTACACTCAGGTAAACGTGAGCGTGAAAAGTGAAGCGTGACAAGTGATTCACGCACGCACGCTCAGCGTGAGGGTGAAAAGTCACGCGCGCGAACTCAGGGACATGAGCGCGAAAAGTCACGCACGCAGTACAAAGACAGGAGCGTGACTCAAAATTCATGCAGACAACGCGAGCTTGACTGAAAATACACGCACGCAACCGCGAGCTTGACTAAAAATACACGCACACACAGAGTAGACGTAACTCAAAAGTCACGCAGACAAGCACAGACATGAGATACACGCACGCTCATGAGAACGTTAGCGTGACTAAAATACACGCACGCTCATGAGAACGTTAGCGTGACTAAAGTACACGCAAACATGTAAAGACGTGTGCGTGACTGGACTGATGTCTCACGCGAGCACGTAAGAACGTGTGCGTACAACTTCTCCCGAACTCGCCCTATGGAGCCTTTGCTCCAGTGCCAAAATACACGCTAAGTTGGAAGATCAAAAACCCATGAACAGCCGAAAATACAAACTTAGATCTAGAGAAAACAAGCCACAGAAATCGAAAACGTTAAGAACTAATCTCTCTCAGAATCATGAGAGGAAGGGAAATGAACCACAAAAATGGTTCTCCAAGCAAGAAGCAAGTTTGCACTTGCCTTCTGCTGCTGGTAGGTGGTGGAGAGTAATGAGAGGAAGAAGAAGAAGTAATGGTGAGAATGAAATAATGAGGAGAGAGAAAGAGATGGAAGCTTTAAATAGGAAGGGGGTGGTAGGTGGAAGCTAGTGGGCCGGGTTGCACAGATCCATCCAAGCCGAAACCCAATAAGACTAAAACAACAAATAAATACAGGTAATAAAATTGCAGAAATAAAATTGCAGGAAATAAATTAACATGGAATTTAAAGAGCAGATAATTAATTAACTTGAAACTAAAGGAATTTAAATACAGAATAATACATGATAAATACTAAATAAATACACATGAGTTGTACATATATAAAAATACGCATTCCGGGAACGGGGAGTGACAATTAAGAAGTGGACACCCTATATATATATATAGATATATATATATATATATATATATATATATATATATAATATATATATTAAGTATTTTTTTTCTTTTCTTTTTTGCATTTTTTTATATATATGTATATATATAGAGATATATATATATATATATATATATAATATATATATAATATATATTATATATATATATATATATAAGTATAAGTATAAGTATGTATAAGTATATAGTATAGTATAAGTTAAGTATATATATAGATATAAGTATAAGTATATATATATATATATATATATATATATATATATATATATATATATTATATATATATATATATATATTAATCTATATAAAAAATATATATATATATATATATATATATATATATATATATATATATATATATATAATATATTTTATAAATATATATATATAATATAAAATATATATATATATATTTATATATATATATATATAATATATATTATATATATATAAATATATATATCTATATATATATATATATATATATATATATATATATTCTAAATATATATTCTAAGTTATAGAATTAAAGATTTTTCTCTCTAGGATTAGAATTTTATTTCCAATAATGACTAATCTAGTCGTTTTCTATTCTTTGATCATGAACTTCCATCTCGATCTTGATAATTGTGCCAAACTCTGATTTTAGACTTCAATATATCAAACTGGACTATTCTGGACTCAATGGAACCGCATGTCTCGTCGTTTGGGTATATATATATATATATATATATATATAGATATATATATATATATATATATATATATATACTTATATATACAATTAAAGATTTCTATATATATATTATATATATATATATATATATATATATATATATATATTTTTCTATATATATTATATATATATATATATATATATATATATATATATATATATATATATATTCTAAGTTATAGAATTAAAGATTTTTCTCTCTAGGATTAGAATTTTATTTCCAATAATGACTAATCTAGTCGTTTTCTATTCTTTGATCATGAACTTCCATCTCGATCTTGATAATTGTGCCAAACTCTGATTTTAGACTTCAATATATCAAACTGGACTATTCTGGACTCAATGGAACCGCATGTCTCGTCGTTTGGGATCATTTTGTGGAGCATAGCATCGGTACCTATTCTATGTCGACACGTTTGTATCGTGTACGTCGACTCCAACTAATTGAGGCAAGTATATTCTCTGACAGTTTTCGTTATCTTGATGATTACTATGATATCAATATTATAGTAGTATACATGATTCCTGACACGATGGATACATGGGCTAGTATCTTGATACCTATCATGATTTTTGGGAAGAAACATCCGCAATAATGAGCAATGGAAAATTTTATTATGAAAATATATGTCTATTTCAAGATGGATTATACATAAGAAAAATAGGTCAAATTTTATTTATTAATATTGACTCGTTAGTTATAAGATCAGCTAAGCCATATTTGGCTACTCCAGGAGCAACGCTTCATGGATGGAGTCGTGATTGGATCTATCGTACTAGTCGAGGTATGGGGAAATATTGGTAGATTATGTGATCATATCCCAAATACTTGTGCATAGCTCATCCTCCCTCGACTCACGTAGGGTGTAGCCTGATCTTTCTTGTACTTGTGCATAGCTTTTCATATATGACTGGCCTGATCTATTAGTAGTACTTGTGTGTAGCCAGTCATATGAAATAGCCTGATCTTGTCCCAAGCCAATCACATAATAAACTAATATTTCAAGGCACATTGTAGTTGTTCATGCTCTACTCCAGTTTATACATGCTGATATATCCATGCTCTGGTTTACTTACAGTTCATTATTGTCTATGGTTTACATGTTTCAGTATTGTTCTAGCATTATTTTCCATCATGTATTTCCGTTACTTATTATTTTTATAGTTTTTGTCAATTTAATGGAACTATTGTTAGTTTATGTACTTTGCTCAAATCCTGACTAGATAACCATTTTTAGGTGTTGTTGTGTCCTATATTCTTGGACTACATGATGATGTAAGCTAAAATAGATCTCGATATACCATTGACCATGAGTTGGCCTCTGGAGAGCTCTAGGTCATTATTCTCTATTTAGATTTATATTTTCTTTATCGGATTTGTCTCCGACATATTCTTGATATGTATGATCATTTATAGATTTTGGATGGATTAGTGTTGTAGTTATCTTTCCTTGTTCCTATCTTTCGTAGCATTTGTGAATGAGTACATGTTGACATTGTGGATTTTAAGTGTTGAGATATTTATTCCAAGGACCTGACATCGTTCTATCGTCGATACTGCGGCATAGGCTGGACGTGCCCTACGTACTTGTACCCAAACATCTGGGTACAGGTTGTGACACTGCTCGTAAATCATACTTTCCACACTTTGTTAGAGACTCCCAAATGAGGGACCGCCTCGGCGACAAACGGTCGCGTGAACTTTCTATCTCTGAAACGCAAGAATGGCTACTTGTAACCCTTTTTCCCAAATTTTTTTAATTTATTTTATTTATTAAGTATTATGTATTAGAGAAAAAAATTTGAAATATTTTTATGTTAGAAAAAGTATTATGTATTAGAGAAAAATTTTGCCAAATTATATTTTCAAAATAAGATTTGGGGTTTATAAAAATATTATTTAAATAATAATAATTTAAATTATTATTGTAATCAAATATTATATTTAGATTTCATTAATCTAGTTTTGAAGTTAATAATTATTTTCTTTGACCAATTAAAAGATTGCTAAATTATTTTATAAGATTTGGATTTAAGCAATTATACTTTAAATTTTATTTGATAATATTGGATGTTATTTTAAATTATTATTATGATCAATTATGGATAGAGATTTGATCAATATAGTTTTAAGATTGATTTGATTTAGATTTAATGGAAAGATTTATTCATTAGATTCTTGACCCTTCCAAATTAGAAAATTATGTGTCAATCTCCATCTATTTAGGAGAGACTTTTCATTATTTTCTTCCAACACCAAAACCCTTCCGACCTAATCCTCTAATCACAATTAAGTAATTTCTATCCATTATATACCCTTATGAACATGTCTCATCTTTTCCCTTCTCAAAATTTTCTCTTTTTCGTCCAAAATAGCCCAAAATTTGTCATAAATTCAGTCTCGTTTTTTAAAAGCTATAGCAACTTTGTGAAGCCATTACAACCAACTTCGGACTCCGTTTTACCTTCATTTCTTTGTTAGAACCATATCGAGGTTAGCTTTCCAAATCTATTATTTTTTGTAATTATGAACGTAAATTTCTGAAAAATTGTTTGAGTCTCAGTTGTCCAAAAAATTGACATGTCGCATTGTTTTCGAGATTTCTGGAGATCCCAAACTCCATTTTGCGAACCGTTTGATGTTTTGGAAAGACCACACCTAGATCTATAGCATATTAATTTTCCAAAAATTAATAAGTTATTTAATATTTTGTTTAATCCATAGAACCCATAGATAGTCGGTGATCTACTGAATTAGTTGCGATTAGCCGTAATTGTAATAACTTTCAACAAATTATGATTCGAAGAGCACGTCAAACTTAACTCGAGGCAAGTACTCTATTACTTTATGTTCTTAGTACATTATAATGCCACTCTTCGTTATGTTTTCATTTAGTATCTAGTTGAGATACGATTGTGACACATAGGACTTGTTGTACCATGTTGGTATTATCGTTATTATTTAGTGAGTCAAGAGAGAAAATGCTAAGTAGGTATGTGAAAAAACTCCAATTATTGATATTGTGGATAGCTAAGTCAGGCAACTCATGTATAGGTTAGCGGCACCTTCTATTGTGGATAGCCATCTATATGATGTGTCATATTAGTACAACCATTCACATGTCGAAAGGTATTTCACACACACTGTCTGTTAGTCTTACTTGTTCATGTTCATTGTCCAGTTATCTTATTTATACATATTCTTGCCAGTGATCCTCTTGTACGTGTTATTGTTTCCAGTTCATATACATGTTTCTTTTATTGTTATATTACATCTCTATTTGTCTAGTTTTATTTTGTGATGAGTTAAATTATTGCAATAGGGTTGTACTTTGCTACTTTTCTGACTAGATCGTTGACATTTTAGGTAACTTGCTATCTTATGCGCTATGGACCATCGGATGGAGATAGAGACATACGAAGGCCAATCTTAGATTCTAATTAGATTAGATAGTTCTTAAATTTAATAGTTAGCAGGTTTGTTCCCGAATATTATTTGATGTATTATTGGAGTTGTAAATGGAATAGTTATTATGAATGAGCGAAGATATGATTTTGTTATCAACTAATATATTATTGATTGTCATTGAGGTCTAGACAGCGTACTACTGTCGATGCTATGGGGTAGGCTGGACTTGACCACGTACTCGTATCTCGAAAAACAAGAGCGGATCATGACACTACTGTATAGTTTTTTTCGCTTAACTTGAACAAAACGTGTTCCATAATGTGCCAATAGACTGTTTCATATTCTTTATGACAACTGTGAGACCGTGGGAGCATACCACTAAATCAGTTATGAGACCATGGGAACATGATGATAAAATCGTAGGAATGTACATGCTATAACATCAAATTGATAACCCATAGCATACTCTATTTTATCCAGTCGTTAGTCGATAGACCAAGTGTCAACTTTAAAAACCATCATAGAGGGATATCTAGGAGCAAGTTAACCATTCCATGTTCTATACAAATTTGATACAATGAAATTATTTCCTTAGCTATGTGGATTTATCTCTTTTATTAGCATGCATACTCAGTACAATTAAAAATATCCTCATTTATTAGTATGAAGGACAAGCTGAGGGGAGGTTCATCGAATCCACCTGCCTGAGCGAGGAGTCGCCTTGACCGAGTGGGACTTTGAACAAGCCGTTGTGTTGCCAAGTTCAAACATCATTGCATTTCGATTCATCATGTTGAACTAAGCGGGACGGAGCATTACAGTTATGCGCCAGGCTAGCTTGTGTACGTCCTTCTGTGCTCATGTCATGATGAGCGCATGCCATGGTATATACATACTATGTCATGCGGTCGCATGCTATTCGCCTAAATTTTTATACGCGCATGTGACTCTATGCGCCTGGTTGATGATTTTGGTGTTTTATCTGATTTTGCTATTTTTACTTGATGACTTTGATTCATGTCCTGACCCTAGAATATGAGTAACTTTGGTTATGTGACTTATGCACCTATGTGACCTATGTGCCAAGAGATTTCTATGTGTTCTGACTTGATTACCTATACATGTGCTGGTATAATTCTATGTGTATACTGAGGTACAGTCTGTGTGAGCACTGAGGTACTATTATATGTGCTATGTGATTCTACGTGTTATATGTCAGTACATCCATGATTCCAGTACAGTCATAATAAATGGTCAGTAGCATTGGCGTGGTATGATGATTGTTTGTTTGATGCATGACACTAAGGATGTATCTATAATTGGGGCTCTATGAGCCGATGCAGATTCATACTTAGGGTACACGTACTAATGTACGATATTTCAGAGGATGATCATATACCACGACATGTGATTCCAGGACCAACATAGGGTTAACTAAGAAACTTGAATTGGTAGAAGCATTAGGAGGGAATAGAGTCTCGAGATCATGCATGACAGCCACCCCAGGCCCTGTCATGACGCGTCTGGTTGGCCACCATAGATACTGTATATTCATTCGCACACTAATGGAGTGCAGCATCTGACCTGTTAAATACCAAGTCAATATTTCCCAATAAGAGAGTTGGAATCGTTATAATCTGTTTAGTGTAGTGTCCTTACGAGGGGCTGATGCATACTGTGTGCTATGTGCTATGCATTATTATTGGTTAAGCTAGCCCTGCTTGGATATGGCATGATCTGAGGAATCCTATATATAAGCATTACAGGGATAACCCGAAAAAACTATAGAAAGTCATAGGATTGATTGGCCACCTGTAAACTGACTTACTTGTGATATATTTCTTCTGTTAGTAGTCAAGTAATACCGACTATCATAGTGCATGTTCCAACCCATGCCCTTGTTTGGTTGTTGGGTTGGCTATTGTACTACGATAGGCTATGGACCGAAGTTTGAGAGCAGAAGCCAATAACCTGATCATGGTTATAGGATGTATTCTATCTCGACGTGATATCAACACCTTTTGTCCTTGTTTGGTTGTAAGGGTGTCGTATTGCCTCAATGATATGATATAAGTCTATAACCCAGGGCCAAGTCTTATTTTTTACTTGGATTTTGTCTCATTCATATATGCTCCCATGTCGTACTTGTTACTCGGGGCCTGATCCCGTTGGTTTTGTTTGTCAAGATCTCGTACCATAGCCTGAAGATCCAATTTTCTTTTCCGACAATGGTTCATACTAAAAACATGGCTGTTGAAGGGCTCGAGTGGATTTCTTCTCCACCACTCTGATATTATCCTTTTGTACTTTGGCATTTAGCCACCGGTACCTATTTAGTCGGATGTTCTGGACATTTAGTTCTCTTATATAATTGTAATTAATTAGACTGCAGATGACTATGATTATGTACTGTTGACTCCCTATGCTAGTTGGCATTTGTAAAGCTAGTTTTATGATCATTTTGATGAAACGTCGGGGACGTCTTACTGATTTATCTTATATGCTCGTTAATTACCGATTCTTGTTCGAATGATTAAGATAGAGATGTTCTGTGTGACCCTAGGAGACTTGATTGTAGTAGGCACCCCTAGGTAGTGACAGTCGTGATCGTCGTATGAAGTCTTTGTACCTTATACGGGGTAGCTAGCTGGCCATGTCCGTATCAGTATTTCGATACTGGGATGTGACAATCTTGAAAAGAAGCTCCTATAGTCAGTACCATCTTCGATCAAGCAATATCTTTAAACCATTCGTACTCACAAGAGATTGAAGGATACAATGATGATGCACGAAAGACCTTATTAACACTAACCAATGGTCTCTGCCTGAAGCAGGTTATATCAAGATAAATATTGACGGAGCAACCTTATCTTCATCATTTGCAGCTCTTACATGGAGTATTCATAGCTACTCTTACATGGTTCTTTACTATTGCTTGGGGCTTGAGATGAGCTTACAATCTGAACTACATGCCAATCGTCAAGGCCTTCTACTTGCCAAAGAGATTAAAGCAGAGAGGTACCTTGTTGAAAGGATACATTAACTTGCATCAGATCCTTTAAAGGTGAACAATCACTTGTTCCCTCAAGACTTGAAGATCTGTATTGGAGATTCAAAGTCTTTGCTCGTCTTCTTCTCCATCTTGCTACATTTTTGTCGGAAGATCAAGGAATAACGTGGCGCATAACCCAGCAAATATTATATTATGAAAAATATTGGGTCTATCTTCTACTATCCACCAAAGTATGCTATTCTACAACTATCTATTGATTCTGGTCCTCATGAAGACCATGTACCTGATACTCAATTTGTTAATGTAGTAGCCTCTTATTCAAGAAAACTTTTAATCCAATTAGGATTAATTGACTAATCGATCTATTTCCCCATCTTCTTCCTCAACCTTGGACTCATTCCTCTATTAGAATCAATCTCTTATTAATTTTTTTCAAAGCTCACTCATTTATTACTTTTCTTTCAAATAAAACTTCACCCATGCACCATTTTTCCAAGAAAATCATCCATTTACTAAAATAAGATGCAACCCATCAAGATAGTGAAGAAAAATGATAACCCCACTACGAAAGATAGATTTTTGAAATGTATTTCAATTAATCTTGATATGTGATTAGGATTTAAAAAGGGGAGCAAAAATTATTTTGGAAGAAGAGGTGACAAAAGAATGGTCTAAAGTGTCAAGATGTTATATTTTGTTCTAATTTGACAGAATATTTTCATCTTCCATCTGGTCAAGCTAACCTTGGTGACATATCTTAACTACGAATCATTTAGGAGATTTTAAGCAAATAACAAAATATAGGAAACTCATATAAAAACAAGCTAGAGAAGGGGGAGGGCTGCAACCAGGGGTGGGAGGAGCAGGGCGGGGCAGTGGGGGACGAGGGTGGAGAGCCGACGAGGATGGTTGGAGGGGGAAGGGGCCGGACGGGGTTATGGTGGAGGGGGGGAGGTTGTTCATTTTTTTAGAATATTAAGTTAACCAAAAAATTTAAGATATTAATTAAAATTTAAATAGTTGAGGATATCAAATTACAATTAAAACCTAAATAATGTTACACAAAACCAAAACAAAACTAATGTCTTTTCTGCCTTAATTATATCGTCTAGTTCTTCTCTTGATTGACAACTGAAGTGAGTCTGACCATCTTTACTTCACCTTTTTTCTCCATATTACCACCAATGAGTTGGAGGCGCATGGTGCGAGAACAGAATCTCATCTTTTACTTCAACTTCAAGGCATATATCACCCAAAGAATGTCTCTTGAAAGGAGCACTCAATTTTAAAAAGAAATATATGCATGTAATGTTTCAAAAAGCGTAAGCGTGGAGAATAGCTTGCTCATTTAAATTTACTTGGTTTAAGATTCTCACAACATCCTATACCATAGACTAAAGCCATACAAATATGGGTGTTAGAATTTTGTCAAGAACTGAATTCGTTAGAGTTCTTCGATCGCCATACGTTTATAGTAAGTACAGGTGTAACTTGGACGGGCTAAATTCGAGTCCGATCGAATAAATCTGTTAATGGGTTGGATTAGGATTGACGATACTCGAGTTCGAGCTCGAATTGGGATTAAAATATTTGAACATGATCAAAAAGATTTTGTGTCGGATTACCCGAACACATACTAACTAACTAACTATATATATAGTTATATATATATAATATATATATATATATATACTAGAAATTGCTGAGAAATCCAATTTCGGGTTGGTTTGTATGAAAAACCCACCCGCAGGATGGGTTTTTGAAATATCCAAAATTATATTTCTACATTAAATATCTAAGATTCCCTTTAGATGCTCTGTATTTACAAAATTTTCTTTATAATACCACAACTACCCTTCGCACAAACTCAGATTTGGATTGCAATTTTTGTCCTCTTCTTCTTCACGAGAGATCTGAATTCCATTGCTCTCATCTTCAACAGAGATCGCAAAGATCGTTCGTAGTTCATTGTACTTTCTTCAGTCGAACTTCGATCATCGCTCATCATCATCATCGTAGAGAGATTGAAGTTTTCCAACGATTAGGTCAATTGTGGAGAGAAGAACTTCTTCTTCTCTATAAGAGTTAGCATCGTTTTGAAAGAAGAACGAAAACTCTTGAATTTTTGTTCCTAACAATTTTTTTCGTAAAAATTAGGTTTTAGGTTTCTGTCGCTGTTCTCGATCATTCTCCGTGATTTAATACGGAGAATGACCATTCTCCGTGTTAAAATGACGGAGAATGACCATTCTCCATGCTAAAATCACGAAGAATAGCCTTATCCATGTCAAAATGACGGAGAATGTCCATTCTCTGTGTAAAAACCCACGGAGAATCCATTCTTCGTGTTAAAACCACGGAGAATGGCCATTCTCCATGTTAAAAAAACGGAGAATGGCTCCGTGATAAAATGACTGAGAATGGCCATTCTCCCGTCATTTTAACACGAAGAACACGGAGAATGGCCATTCTCCATATTAAAATGACGGAGAATGGCCATTCTCCTTGTTAAAATTGACGGAGAATGGTCATTCTCCGTTATTTTAACACGGAAAATGGCTATTCTTTGTCAATTTAACAAGAGAATGTCCATTCTCCTTGTTAAATTAACGGAGAATGGTTATTCTTCGTCATTCTAATACGGAAGACCATTCTCCGTGTTCAAATGACGGAGAATGGTCATTCTCCTTGTTAAATTGATGGAGAATGGCCATTTTTCGTCATTTTAACACGGAAAATGGCTGTTCTTTGTCAATTTAACAAGGTGAATGGCCATTCTCCGTGGTTTTAGCACGGAGAATGATTATTATCCGTGCTAAAACCACGGAGAGTAGCTATTCCCTTGTTAAATTGACGGAGATGGCCATTCTCTGTCATTCTAACACGGAGAATAGTTATTCTTTTCATTTAACAAGGAGAATGGCCATTCTCCGTGATTTTAGCACGGAGAATGGCCATTCTCGTGGTTTTAGTACGGAGAATGGCCATTCTTCTGTATTTTGTCCAGTTGAAACTTTGAAGGGCCATAACTTTGACTGGGAGTCGAAACGAGGTCCGATTTGTCGCAAAATGAGCGTATTTTCGAGGAGTCGAAGATTAACCATTTTTCTGTTAGTCGCCTTCCGAAATTTTAGAATCACGAAAAAATGATGTTTTGAACTCCAGTTTACAGTTTTACCGTTTGTCCGTCTTTCCGAAATTTTTCGACGAGTTTTGAAGTAAGGTTTTGAAGATTTTGGAGGAGAAACCTAGATTCTAAACTAAACGGCATATGAAGAAGAGAAGTATCGAAATATTTTTTTTGAAGAGTAGGGTTCGGGGTGTTTTCAATAAATTAGAAGGAAAAAAAAGGTCATTCAGAACCCATTTATATATTTTTCGCTAATTCTGGGCACGCGATGAAATATTATTTGTGGTGGGTTTTCATAAAACTTTTGCAATTTTGGACATTTCATAAATTTTCCCATATATATATATATATATATCTATATTAGATATATATATAATTAATAATATATATATATATATATATAATATACAAAAATGCTCCAAAACCAACCGGCTAATTTTGTATTATAACCACCTATGTTTTATGGATTGTATATATATATATATATATATATATATATATATATATATATCTATATATATATATATATATATGGAGCAGATCAAAAGCCCCCCTTAGAAAACCCCTAAAATCCCCTCACTCTTGACCGTAATTTAATGTTAATATTAATGTTAATATTAATGTTAATGTTAATATTAACATTAATATTAATGTTAATATAATGTTAATGTTAATATTATTTTTATTTTATATTAATGTTAATGTTAATATTGTTAATGTTTTAATTTTTTTGTTAATTTTGTTTTTTAGTAATTTCATTAAACCATTAA
>JANAVB010004398.1:1352507-1522472 GCA_029216955.1 Iris pallida | reverse complement strand
TCTTATCTCATCAACAGGATGCCCTCTCAATTACTGGACGGAAGACGCCTTTGAAATGCTCACGGGGACAACTGCGTACCCGTTCCTCCGAAGTATTTGGTTGTGTATGCTTCGTCCACGATAACAGGCCTGGTATTGGTAAGCTGGATCCCGAGCACTTAAGTGTATCTTTGTTGGGTACACCGGGACACAGAAGGGTGTATGTGGAGCCCGGTTGAACGGAAGCTGTTTGTAAGCTGGACGTTACATTCAGAGAGCTGGAACCTTATTATGGTTCGGACGAAGGTTCGCGTTTGGGAACACGCCTCACACAGCGGCTGTTAGACGTGAGGGGGAGGTAGTACGCCCAAACGTCGTTGTCGGATCGGTACCTTGTCCTGTCGTGACAGACTGGCAGAAAGGGGGAGACAACATCACTGATACTGATACGGACGATGAAGAAGACAATACGTACATTACGCAGGGGGAGAAGCAGACAAGGGAAAAGGAGCTCCAAGTTTACAGAAGAAGACAGCAGAGGTCCAGTACTGTGCCTTACCCTGTGCCTATAGTGCCAAGTCCCTCGTCTACTCCTGCCCCGACTCCTGAAGATGTTACTCCCGTACCGGATCGCTCGGATTCGGAAGCGGATCTCTCCGATTCGGATGGTATGCTTTCTCCACCACCCATTGCTCCCTTAAGGAGGTCTTCTCGCATTAATGCGGGAAAGGCTCCTATTCGTTATAAAGATTATGAACATGATATCGCCAACTACCTATCTTATTCTAATATTTCTCCGACTTATCAAACATTCCTCACTTCGTTAGACTCCACTTCTTTACCTAAGAATTGGCAGGAAGCAAAGAAGGACCCAAGATGAAAAGCCGCAATGATGGAAGAACTTGGGACACTAGAGAAAAATAAGACATGGGAGCTGGTGCCATTACCTGAAGGAAAGAAAGCTGTGGGATGCAAATGGGTTTACACAGTGAAGGAGACACCAGAAGGAAAAGTTGAACGATACAAGGCGAGACTGGTTGCAGAAGGCTATACCCAGACATATGGTATCGATTATGATGAGACTTTTGCCCCAGTAGCGAAGATGAGTACCGTAAGAACACTGGTCTCCATTGCAGCAAACTATGGGTGGAAGCTACACCAGTTAGACGTAAAGAACGCATTTCTTCATGGAGACCTACAAGAAGAAGTTTACATGAAGACTCCTCCGGGGTGCTACTCTGTGTCAGATTCAGGTGAAGGAACGTCACATGAAAAAGTGTGCAAACTGAAGAAGTCGCTGTACGGGCTGAAGCAATCTCCTCGAGCCTGGTTTGACAGATTCAGAAAGGCTGTCACTGGCATGGGGTACCATCAGACAAATGCAGATCACACGGTCTTCCTCCAGCATGCAAGAGGCCACATAACTATACTTGCTGTATATGTGGATGATATAGTAATCACAGGTGATGATGCTGATGAGATCACTAAGCTGAAGACGAAACTCGCCAAAGAGTTTGAGGTGAAGGACCTGGGGGAGATGAGATACTTTTTGGGTATCGAGGTGTGTAATGGTGAACAAGGAATTGTTCTCTCACAAAGGAAATATGCACTAGATCTGCTGAAGGAGACAGGAATGCTAGGATGCCGAGCAGCAGTCACTCCAATTGACCAGAAGTGCAAGATGGGAGCAGAAGCAGGAGAGCCTGTTGATCGCTAAAGGTATCAAAGGCTAGTAGGCAGACTGATTTATCTAGGGCATACTCGCCCTGATATCTCATTTGCAGTAAGTGTTGTAAGCCGCTATATGCATGATCCAAGAACGGGTCATATGGATGCAGTATTTCAGATCCTAAGATATCTGAAAGGGACGCCGGGAAAAGGACTGTGGTTCAAGAAGAATGGATGCACAGATGTTGAGGGATACTGCGATGCAGACTGGGCAAGCTGCATAGACGACAGAAGGTCTACCACAGGGTACTGTGTTTTTGTAGGAGGAAACCTGGTTTCATGGAGAAGCAAGAAACAGTCAGTGGTAGCACGGTCGACAGCTGAAGCAGAATACAGAGCAATGGCTCTAGGAGTATCAGAATTGCTATGGGTAAAGGCGCTGCTGACAGAGTTGAAGCTAGACAAGGGGACACCATTGCACCTTCGGAGCGATAGTCAAGCTGCGATAAGTATAGCGAACAATCCGGTTCAGCACGACAGAACGAAGCACATCGAGATCGATCGATTCTTCATCAAGGAAAAGCTGGAACAAGGGATACTGAAGATTGACTATGTTCGCTCAGAAGAACAAGTGGCAGACTGTCTGACTAAGGGTCTTAGTTCATTGAGTCTGTCAAAGCTATGTAACAAGATGGGGATGATTAATATCTATCGCCCATCTTGAGGGGGAGTGTTGAGAATCAATAAGGGACTTTTAGTCCCACATCGGAATTTGTAGTATGTAGAGGAGCTAGACTCCCTATAAGTAGTGAAGTAGTCCATCAATAAAATTCATCCCAACTATTATTTTCTACACTGTTCTTTAGGGCAGTGACCATATGCCTCACTGAAAGATTTTTGTTTGTCAATTGCATAGTTTGCAATATCGGTTGATATCGATCCGATCCGACCGATACCAATACAGTTAATTTGGCATGTCCATTACTGACCGATACCGACATTGAGGTCTCTTTGTCGGTCAATTCGGCAAAGAAATTTGAACAAAAAAGACCAATCAACAAGGATATAAAATTATAGCAAGGTTGTAAAAAAAGAAAGCTGATCTATCGCATGTAAACCAATAGGTAAAGATGACTACTATTTCATTAAATTTTAAAACTACTTAGAAATTAAAAATACTTAAAATTATGCCTAAATGTAATTAAATATATTTTTCTAAAATATTAATAATTATTTGTTTTTGATACTCTGATGCAAAACGGCCGATACTGCTGATAATGCCTCATAGGTATAGTCCGATACGGATTCCGATACCGATACTGCGAACTTGCCCAATTGTGCAATTTGTAGTTCTTTTTCGAATATAGTGGATTACTGAAATTTTTTCTTGTTAAATTGTAATGTATATAAAAATACTTGTTTTTGGGCTACAAAGATTAGGTCATTTACTCACTCTTCAATGTAAGGATTTGTCTCATATATGGTACTCCTAGTAATAATAGTGTTTGGCTCATATTAGTAGTGATATCGCTCTTCCGGTGGTTGTTACCGGTTAGGGCTTTCCACTTATATTGTTGCGTCATTGTCTTGTATTGTGATCTTTATTTTTTGCAAGAGTCGGTCACCGTATTCGGTGTTGAGGATATTGATTTGTTGCGGGGCACGTATCTTGGGGGAATAGTTTTTCCTTTTTTTATTCCCAACATTCAACTGTGTGAAGTGTGATTAACTCCAAGAATGTTAAAGGGGGAGGGGGATGTAATCAGTAGTGAACACTTAAAAGTAGATACTTAAATGTTGAGCACCAACTGGCAACGTATTCCCTCTCCAATTCTGTAGTTCCTGTTACTAGAGTGCATCTTGAGACTCCTTTGTGTATTCTAGACAATATTCAGTTGTATATGTCTAGCCTTTGTTCCAGCGATTAATGAAAGTATTTCAATTTGACATTTTTTTTAAAAATGTTGAGCTTTGCTTGTATGACAGAAACAGTAATCATCATATAAAATTCAGGGGCCACCCCATATATCAATGACTCAACACACCATAATATTTGGATACATGACTAGATATTTCTTAGATCGTCTCTTGTCAATCAAACAAGTCGATGCGATAATGATAACCTCCAACAAATGCTGATACTATCTCGCGTCTACTCTAGCCTGAACAAACGAAGATGGTGTCTCATCAGAATTATTAGACAAATTGATAGGCTCGTGGCGTATAACAGAGTTGCTGAGCTCCAAGCCTTCACCCAGTCCCAATCTTGAATCCAACAGACGGTCATCAACACGGAGGATGAACAACTTGATGGAAACAAATGATTGTGGACTTGCAAATTGTTGTCAAAGAAAAGAAATTAGGTTTTTATTTATTTTCTTGATGGCCAAGGTTACTAGTTAGCTATACTTTTGTATTTATCACACGTTCTATATCTTGTATGGCCTAGAACCATAATGAAATATTCCTTTTTAACTCAAGCCTCCACTTTCAACAATTGTTATGTGAATGATAGTGGATCTCTTATTTCATATTTTGAACCCATTGATGAAAAGGAGTAGCTATCGCCAACTCTATTCGTGTTGAAGCCATCATGAGAATGGATAGCTAACTTATGCTCTTAAGTTGCTGATGAATGAAACTTCTCCTTGTATCATCTTCTTAACTAAGCATGTGGCTTCTAAATTAGATCCGTTGAAAATGGGATTTGAACTTATATGTGATCATGGAATTCATTAATCTTTGTTGTCTTTTTAGTTTTTAGTTTTTAATCTCTAAATTTTGTTTATTAGGAAATTTGCAACCTGCTTTCAAGAATACCTTTATGTTTGCATATATCAAAAATTGAACTATGAGATAATTAGCACTTACAAGTGGAAGTAGGAGAAGAAACTTGAGCATTTAGTCTCCTGTAAAAGAACACGAAAAGATCATGTGTCATTTACTTTTCCGAATTTATTCGCTGCGACTCCTTTTGTTCTATTCCTTGATTTATAGCTGACAGTTCTTCTTCCTGTACTTCTTGAAACCTCAGTTTCTGCCTTGGGGGCATCAGTACAGCAGAAGGCCGAGTCTGCGACACCGATCCCAACCTACTCCCCTCCCGAAGGCAACACCACATTCATCGAAGGGACTACATGGTGTGTTGCCCTCCCTGGTGTTTCCGAAGCCGATCTCCAGAACGCCCTGGACTGGGCGTGCGGCCTGGGGGCAACCGATTGCTCTTCACTGCAGCCCGGTGCACCATGCTTTGAACCGGACACCCTCCTTTCTCATGCCTCGTATGCATTCAACAACTACTACCAGGTGAACGGGAACTCCGACATAGCCTGCAACTTCGGAGGGACTGCAACCATTACTAAGAAGAATCCAAGTAGCCTTTCTATCTTATTTATCATTTTCATTCCAATGATAGCCTTTTTTTTACGGACTTTGTCCTGTTCTATCTGGTTTCACAGGTTATGGATCCTGCCAGTATCCTTCTTCAGAGTGAGTATTTTTTTTTTCTCCTCTAGTCTGATTCTAGATTGGTAATAATATTTTGAAAATTTATCAATGACTGGGTTTAGTGATCAAGCGCATGATTCAAGACCCAGGAAGCACTTACACTCCAAAAATTGGTGCCGTGTCCGAGTATCTGTATCGTGTTGTATTTGTAATTTGTGCCCATGCTGCAACAGAGTTCAAGACTAATTCTGCAGCAAAAGTTACACTAATTAATCTTGCTATTTCTGGTAGCTTCTTGGTTTTTTGTATCTAATCAATTCATGATGATTTTTATCTTAAAAAAGAGTTAATTGTTCAAATGGTGCCTGAGGAACGTCATGGTCGTCATTTTGGTAATCGAACTTTTTTTTTGTTAATTTGGTACCTTAACTTTATATTTTGGTTTAAAGAGTGCCTGAACCAATTTCGTTGGTATTTTGGATGTAAATTGTTGAAAATGAACATGTGATGGTCACATGCCTTATTTTTATGATTATTTTTGTCATGACCAGCCGATACGTCGGCTATAATTGATTGTAGAACGGTCATTTTGTACTCGACAAAAGTTATTTGTTTATAAAGAATTTCTTCGAACACCAATATTCTTAGTCGAAGAATAAAAAACATGACAAAATAACTATGGAAAATAAGGTACGTGATCATCACATGTCCATTTTTATCGATTTTCATCCAAAAAATACCAACGGAATTTATTTCAGGTGCTCTTTAAACCAAAATACAAAACTTAGATACTAATTAACCAAAAAGAAAGTTCGATACAAAAACGACAACCACTACATTCTTTAGGCCCCATTTAGGTAATAACTAAAAAAAATATAATGCTTGTGTAAAACTATGATATAGGTGTTTAACTCTTTGTTTTAAGTTTTTCTTTTACTTCTTAGTCTATAGATTTTTATTCTATAGTTTGGCATTTCCGACAATTCTATTTCTCACTATGAATTTGAAGTTGTTCCTAATTGCTAAACTTGCTAGAAATGTTTCCAATTTAGTTTCTATGTTTAACTTGATCTTCACTAAAACTTTTAGCTAACTTGAACACAAAATACCTGACTTATTTGATCTCTCCAGGCCATCAATAGCTTCCTCAATACTTAATCAAAGGACTTTGGCAATGAAGATATTGGCGAGTTTGATCCTCTTATATGTAAAATTTGCCCTCTGATAAGCTCTCATATGCTGCGGAGGCGAGAACTTCCTTTTTTTGGTTCTCCCATCAGGCAATGGTACCCGTCGCTTGCCTGAATTTTGCTCCGAAGAACTACTTGCTAATGTTATCGCTACTCAATTACATGTTTATTGTCACATACAAAGAATATTTAGAAAGTTTTTTGTGTGTGTATGGGTCCATCTAACACTTTTACTTGCTAATATTATATTTTGATTGGTGTTATTTTTGTCACATCCAAAGATTATGTAGGAACTTTTCATATTTCCATTATGAACTACAAAAATATTGTTGCCCTTTAGAAGCATATGAGTTGCATGTTGCTGTACCTGATTAGTAAGTGGTCTCTATATTTGGATTATTGCACTGATCAGAACTTGGGGTTGATGCTTCGTACTGCAGCTGAGTCTTCTCATGGCTCTCTGGAACATCTGATGGAGGCAAAATGTTGATTGTTAAAATAAGCCTGTTATCTTGAGTTTCTAAAACTGTTACTGGCTGATTTTTATCAACTGATACTGGTTGACAATCAATAGCAAGCTGTGTTAGAGGATCAGCACCTGAGTCAGTGCTCTCTGGGATCACTTTTTGTGATATTGTACTCTCTGACAGTTCTACCTTGCCAAATGACTTGATCTGCCCTTCAACATTAATAATTGGACTATTTTTTGCAGACATTTTTGCTGAGAGTTCTTTTAGAGGGGGGTTAGTCAAAATGGATCTTCATAGCATTATGCAGTGTTAACGTCGGGGCACAATTTTTCGATGGAAAACTGAAATTTTGTAACAATTGTACAAACAATCGTTATTACGTAACACTTCACAAAAGGTACGTAAGAGAAATTTCAACTAGTGCTACACTTCACAGAAGGTGCACAGAACGTAACACTTCACGGAAGGTACGTAAGAGAAATTCCACTAGTGCTACACTTCACAGAAGGTGCACAGAACGTAACACTTCACAGAAGGTACTTAAGAGAAATTCCAAGTGCTACACTTCACAGAAGGTGCACAAATAGAATTCTGATAATATCAACGCAAACACTTCACCGAAGGTGCGCTAATAGAATCCTGATAATACCAACAAAGAAGGTGACAAGCGAAAGTTGAAAAAACTCCTGCTGGGATGAATGATCACCGTTGCTCAAAGCTTTATTCGCCCCACACGAATAGCTTCCAGGAACCAGCAAGTTCGTCGGAGAACTTGGAACACTCTTGCTCTTCGGATTCCTCGGATGAACATGAACTCCCGTGCAAAACTCAACGCTGGTACAATACCTCTCTTCTCTCTAACAGCTTCTAAGCACTTGTAAACTTTCTGTCTACTACTTGTGTCTTTGTTCTAACCTGTGAGAGAGAAGGAGGAGGCCTTATATAAGCTCCAGCAACAACTGCCCGGTTAGCACAATGTTAGGGACGTGGTAATAACCACCCCGAACATGGAGCAACCGCTCAGAACATGCAAAGATACGTTCTGCTGCAAGTTGTGCCACTCACGTAACCAGCGTGATTTGCACTTTACGCACACAGCCATTTTACGCATGCGCACACTACGCACTCTACGCACACTGCGTACGCTGCGCACACTGCGTACGCTGCGCACACTGCGCACTCTGTGCACTCTACGCACGCTGCGCACACTGCGCGCACTGGGCTGCGTACTGGGCTGCGTAACTGGGCTCGCGTAACGGGCAGCGTAACGTGGTCGCGCAACGAGCGCAACTTAAGCGCACTATGCGCCTAGCGACGATGACGTACTAAGTGCAAAGTGCGCCAACAAAACGCCACATTACGCCTCATGAGCCCTTGAGCCCGAGTCCGAGCCCGAGCCCGAGTCCGAGTCCGAGTCCGAGTCGCTAAGCCCCTACGGGACTTAGCTCCTATGGAAATAAATTTCCCAAGAGCAAAAAGCATGAATGCTTTAATTGTTGATTTTAGCCTTTTTTCCACTATAAAAATAATTCCACATGGCAAACCCATGTGCACCTCCACACCACATGCACATCTCCAATAATAGCAAAGCTAATATATAGAAATACAATCTCTTTGTTTTTTTCGATGTGGGACTAAAGTTTTCTAAAGGAAAAACCAAAACTCCAACAATCTCCCACATATCTATATATATATGGGTATAAGTGTTCTCCACAGTAACTGTCCATCATGTATTAGGAGAGATGTCGCAGACGACTTGAATCTTCCCGTATGGGTCAAAAATCAGACTATAATACAAGAATGGACTAAGCCTTGAATTCTGCATCATAGCTGAAATTCTTTCCACTCACATAATGTAGTTACATGTGCTTCTGGCTACACATTAAAGGCCCTGTGCCAGCCTGGTTTCAGTGTATAATTTTGGACGTCTACAAGTTTACCCTCAAGAGACGGCCTGATATCTCTTTGTCCATACACTATAGGTGAGTTCATTATAAAGAGACATGGCATGAGGCGCTTTGCGCTTTCCTTGCGGTGCTACGCCGCTATGACATGGCTTAAAGCCGAGGCCTTACCCCGTACCGGGAACCTCATCGTAGTGTCATACTACTGTAGCATGAGGCAACCGCCTCTTTGTAGTGCCAAACTACCCAGCATGAAGCCTTAGGCTCCCTTGCGGTGTTACGCCGCAACGACATGGCTTGCAAGGCCGAGGCTTTATCCCTTACCGGGTACCTCATTGTGGTGTCGTGCCACTGTAACATGAGGAACTCCTCCTCTTTGTAGTGCTGACTACACCCCTCTTTATTTTTAACATACAACATTAGGCTAACTGCCTATTTGCGGTGCTACGCCGCTGTGACTTGGCCTGCAAAGCCGAGGCTTTATCCTATTACTGGGCAGCACCCCACATATAGGAACCTCATTGTGCAGTCACCCCACTGTAGCATGGAGTTTCACTCCTCGTAGTGCTGCTCTACCGTGCCTCCTGTAAAGCACACCAGGCATTCACTCTGCCTGAGAACTCATTAAGGCAATTAAGCCAACCTTCCCACAGGAACCGTTTTCCGCAGAAAACAACAGTAGACAACAGTGGTTATAGGTCCGTAACCTCTCCATGCCCAATAGAACATGTACCCACCGTTTCTGATATTCTTCCGATTAGTGGTCCTCCCTTGAACCAAAAGCTAGATGCCTAGTAGATAAATCTTTGAACTAATAGCATAAAACTTTATGGTAGGAATACAATAATACAATATCAGAATGCCTTCAAGCCCATTTTACAAGCTGTGTCATCGACCAGCTGGCGCTTGAGGCCCTTGGTGAACGGATCCGCCAGGTTCTCCTGACTCTGAACATCAATAACTGCAATAACACCTCTCTTGATAAGTTCGTGTACTGCCCTGTGCTTCAACCGCACAGTCCTCTTCTTCCCATTGAAGAGGTCATTTGATGCCACCGCCGCAGTCGTCTGGTTGTCGCAGTATATCGGTATCGCCGGTATTTGCGCCCCAACCATTGAAAGATCATACATGAGCTCCCGAAGCCATTCTGCTTCCTCGGCTGCGGTATCAAGTGCAAAAAACTCACATTCCATGGATGACCGCGAGAGCATAGTCTGCTTCTTCGACTTCCACGATATAGCAGCTCCACCCATTGTAAAAATGAATCCACCTGTGGACCTCTCGCTCTCCACCTCTGAGCACCAGCTGGCATCACTGAAGCCTTCCACTACCGGCGGATCTTCGCTGTAGTACAGTGCATATGTCTGAGTCTTCTTGAGATATCTCATAACCCTTTTCACAGCTTTCCAGTGTTCAGCACCTGGGTTGCTCATGAAACGTCTCAGCATTCCCACGGCGAAAGCTATGTCAGGCCTTGTGGCATTAGTAGCATACATCAAACTTCCGATTACGCTTGCATACTCCAGCTGCTTGACGCTTTCTCCTGAATTAGGCTTCATCTTCAGATTACACCTGTACGGCGTATCGATCCCTGGAAGATCCCGATACCCATAACGAGTGATCATTTTCTCAATATAATGAGACTGTGACAGCGCTAGTCCAGTGTCTGTCCGGATGATCTTGATCCCTAAGATCACATCAGCTTCCTCCAAGTCCTTCATACTGAACTTGCTTGAGATGAACTTCTTTGTCTCCGTGATACAGCTAATATCCGTTCCCAGGATAAGCATGTCGTCCACGTACAAACAAACAATCACATCTCTTCCATCAGCGAACTTCGTGTAAACACACTTGTCCGTATCGCTGACCATGTAGCCATTTGACCTTATAACTTTGTCAAATTTCTCATGCCACATCTTGGGAGCTTGTTTAAGACCGTACAAGGATTTCACCAACTTGCAGACTTTGTCTTCAAGACCCCTGATGACAAATCCCTCTGGCTGTTGCATGTAAATCTCTTCGGTCAGCTCGCCATTTAGGAAAGCCGTATTCACATCCATCTAATATATCACCATCTTATGTATTGCTGCGAGAGCAATCAACATTCTGATGATGGTCATCCGGGCTACTGGAGCATATGTATCAAAATAGTCAATCCCCTGCTTCTGAGAAAACTCCTTGGCTACCAACCTAGCCTTGAACTTGTCAATAGTTCCGTCTGCTTTCATCTTCTTCTTGAAGATCCATTTGCATCCGATGGGTTTGGCTCCTTCAGGAAGATCAACCAACACCCAAGTGTTATTTGAGGTGATGGAATCAATTTCATTGTCAATCGCCTCCTTCCAGAAAACCACGTCTCTGGTCTTCATCGCCTCATCATAGGTAAGCGGATCTGCTTCCACATGATAGGTGACAAAGTCACTTTCGAAGTCCTTTGGCCTCCTCACTCGCTTCGTTGACGGCTCAGCGAGATCTGGTTCAACCGTTGTTTCAACAACAACATCTTCTTGGACCACATCTTCATTGAAGACCTGCGCACCCTCATTGTTCTCAGGAACATCCGCAAGAACAATATTCTTGTGCCTTGCAAACTTGTCAATATTCTGCGTCGCGAGATTCGATGATATGATTTGATTTAATATCAAAAAATCTTCGAGCATCACTCTTCTCGGCATACCCCAAGAAGATCGTCTTAGTAGTCCTTGTCCCAAGCTTCTGAATCTTCAGATCTGAAAGCTTGACATATGCCAGACACCCCCACACTCGAATGACATTCAAGTTAGGTCTGACCTTGAACCAGAGTTCATGAGGAGTAACGTCTGAAGTTGTATGAGGCACTCTATTTAGAATAAAAGTGGCCGTCAATGCAGCTTCTCTCCAGTAGCACTTAGGAATGCCAGTAGTCAACAACATTGAGTTTATCATTTCTGTCAACGTCCTGTTCTTCCTCTCAGCTACTCCGTTTGATTGAGGAGAGTACGGAGCCGTAGTCTCATTGATAATTTCATGTTCTTTGCAGAACGATGCGAATTCATGAGACCTGTACTCCCCACCTCGATCACTTCTTATCATTTTGAGTTTTTGTCCAGTCTGCCGCTCAGCTTCGGCTCTGAACTCCTTGAACTTCTCGAATGCTTCGTCTTTAGCCTTCAGCAAGTAGACGAACGCATACTTTGAGAAGTCATCGATGAAGGTTATAAAATACTTTATCCCGGCCTTTGTAGAGAATTGTTTGAAGTCACAGATATCGGAGTGTACCAACTCCAGAAGATCTATACTTCGATTAACCCGAGGAAAGGGTTTCCTTGTGATCTTTGTTTGAGCACAAACTTCACATTTCTCTACCTTACCCCCACATTTGGAGATAAGTCCTTGACTAGACATTCTGTTTATTCGTTTACAATAAACATGTCCTAGCCTATTATGCCACAACTCAAGAGTATAAGCAGAATGAGTGACTTCATTAATCACACTAATTATATTGGACTGATTTACAAGCTGAATTTTGAACATTCCTTCGGTATAAAAAGTTTTCCCGAAATATGTTCCTTTGATAGACATCACCATCTGGCCAGCATTGATGTCCATCATGAGGCCTGCTTTGCAGAGTAGGCCTCCTGAGATCAGGTTCTTGGCGATAGCAGGTACCTGCTTCACGCCTTGAAGCGTCAGAGACTTCCCCGAAGTCAGCTTCAACACCACCGTCCCGATCCCGAGCACTTCAGCTTGTGCTTGGTTCGCCATCATAACCACTTCAGAAGTAGGTGTATAGGTGGTGAACCACTCCTTACTGGAGCAGACATGGCAGGAGGCTCCAGTGTCTACCCACCAGTCAGAATCAGTCCTTACCGCATCAACCTGTGCAATCATAGCAACAATGTCAGTGATCATAGATACCTTACTAGGCTCTCCTTGCTCTGATTGCTTGGTCTTTGCTTTGCATTCATTCTTGAAGTGGCCCTTCTTGCCACACTTGAAATAAGGCATCTGAGACTTTGCCTTCTTTCGCTTGAAGGAAGACCCCTTCACGTTCAGATTGTTAGGGTCCTTCTTCTTGCTGTGGGAAGCCACCTGCTTTCCCCTTGGTTCCTTGGTATGAACCAAATTGGCTTTAGCCAATTGCTTGGACAGTGTGTCCACCTTTAGTTGAGTCCGCATCTGGTCCTCAACATAGATTTCTTGTAAGAGATCTTCAAGGCTGATCTCTAACTTCTTTCTATGCATGTTTGCATAGAACTTACTCCACCCAGCGGGGAGCTTTGAGACAATCCCTCCAACAACGAACTTGTCAGGGAGAGGCACCGCCTCGTCTTCCAACTTCTGTCGCAGCTTCAGAAATTCTTTTACCTGCGGCAACATGGACTTCTCGTCCTCAAAGAGCCATTTGTGATATTTTTCAACCACAAATATCTTGCTCCTATTCTTATCTTCTTCGTAGAGTTTTTCTAGAGACTCTCATATGTCTCTAGCGATATTCTTCTTAGAATAGGATTCTGCAAGGGAATCCTCCATAGCATTCAGGATAAGCAGCCTGCAAATGCTATTTTCTCTTCTCCACTTGGCCTGAAGTTTAGTAGCCGCAGAGATTGCGGCAACAGACCCAGTATCTGGAACGATAGGTTCCTCTTCAAGAAGCACGTGATCAACGTCTCTGAGTTGAAGAGTGAGAAAAACCTTCCTCTTCCAGACTTGATAATGCTCTCCATCAAACTTTTCTAACTTGCAAAATTCAGTATTGAGGAGTGAAGCATTAACGTTTTCCATCGTAGCAATAAAGCTTTGAGATTGTTAGTGCCGGGGCACAATTTTTCGATGGAAAACTGAGAATATGAAACAATTGTAAAAACAATGTTCCAACGCAATACTTCTAGAAAGGTTGCGCAAGTATAACGAAGATCTAAAAAGATATCATTATGATATTACGAGAATCTAAAAAGATTTCGTAATCACAGCAATCAGATTGTAGTACTTCTAAAAAGAAGATACAATCAGAGTTACTGACAGCAACGAAGAAGGTGACTGACGAAAGATGGAAGAACTCCTGCTGGGGTGAATGATCACCGTTGCTCAAAGCTTTATTCGCGCTACACGAACAACTTCCAGGAACCAGCAAGTTCGTCGGAGAACTTGGAACACTCCTGCTCTTCTGACTCCTCGGACGGACACGAACTCCTGTACAAAAGCAACGCTGGTGCGACGCCTTTCCTCTCTCTCTTGAAGGCTGCAGATCAGAACTGTGTTAAAGAACACGTCTGAATTCTCTGTTTACTTGTGCTAAAGAACACTTCGTAAACTTTCTGGTGGCTTCTCTTTCTATTCTGTAATTAGCCTTGAGAGAGAGGATGCCTTATATAGGCCCTGCAGCAACTGGTCGGTTGCCACAAAGTTAGGGACGTGGTAATAACCACCCCGAACATGTAGCAACCGTCCAGAACATGCAAACGCACGTTCTGCTGCAAACTACGCACACCCAGCGCTCCTTACACTTTGTGCGACAGAGCGCGTACTAAACTGCGCACACTGCGCGCACTGTACGTACTGCGCACACTGTGCACACTACGTACACTGCACAATCCAGCACAATCCAGTACAACCCAGTGCAATCCTGCGCAACCCTGTGCAACCCAGCGCACCCAAGCGCAACCTGAGCGCAACCTGGGCGCGCACCTGGGCAGCGCAACTGGGCTTGCGCACCTGGGCATGCGCACCTGGGCATGCGCACCTGGGCAGCGCAACTTGGCTTGTGCAACATGGCTGCGCAAGTGGCTTGTGCAACGAGCGCAACTAAAGCGCACTATGCGCCTAGCGACGATGCTGACGTGCTAAGTGCAAAGTGCGCCAACAAAATGCCACATTACGCCTCATGAGCCCATGAGCCCGAGTCCGAGTCCGAGTCCGAGTCGCTAAGCCTCTACGGGGCTTAGCTCCTATGGAAATAAATTTCCCAAGAGCAAAAAGCATGAATGCTTTTATTGTTGATTTTAGCCTTTTTCCCATTAGAAAAATAACCCCACATGGCAAACCCATATGCACCTCCACACCACATGTGCATCTCCAACAATAGCAAAGCTAATATATAGAGATACAAACTCTTTGGCCTATCCGATGTGGGACTAAAGTTTCTAAAGGAAAGGCCAAAACTCCAACACTATCTTCGTCAATCCTGCACCAAAAAGAGGAGCTTCCCCAACAGATATGAAGCAGCTTGGGATCTAGAACCTACCTTCAAGAAGATCATGGAATCCAAATGGAGATCCTTTGCTGACTGTGCATATCTTCAATCTAAGCTCCGTTCCCTTCTCTCTTTCTCAGATCCTGGGGTAAGAAGTTCATTGGTGACTTACCTGGATCCATCAAAAGTAATGAGACCAAGTTATCAAGTCTTCAGCAACAACCTTGTACTGAGAAGAGAATCCTACAGGAACATCTAACCCAAATTACCATAAATAAACTGTTACATCAGCAGGAATTGTTCTGGAAACAGAGGTCCTCTATTTCATGGTTGAAGGAAGGTGATCGTAACACAAAATTTTTCCATTTATCTGCTCTTACCAGGAAAAAAGAAGAAGGAATACCATCTCTACATTGACGAAGCCTGATGGAGACATCACTCACGATCAGGATGACAAAGTCGCTACTATGGTCGAGCATTTCAAACATATATTTGAAGATACTGGTACCAAGGATGTTCCATCCAGTATCACACAGGAACATTTAAAAATTGATCGAGAGGTCAATGAGGACATTAGCAGAACTCCATCGGTTGAAAAAATAAGATAATTTATTTATGATATAAAATGTAGTGGATCTAGTCGGATCATGTCCAGCCTGCACCGTTGTGAAACGGTGGCAGTAAGCTGTATCAAGCAGTAAAACATAACATGCAGAAACATCTAACGGAAATAAAACATCTTATTCAAATGGAAAAAAGTCTGAAAATAAAACAAACAACAACAATATTCATTTTATTACAATAGAAACTGAAAAGGAAAGTGTTAAGCAAACATTCTAGGGTTCAAGGGTTCCTGGTTCAGCCTCTGCGGGATCCAAGTCTGTTCCGTAGAAAGTGCAGTAAGGCAGCTCCTCTTCATCGTAATTACCTAAAAATATTGGATCTCCAGTCAGGAGGGAGCAAGAATATATTTCATCCACATCTAGCAATTCTAAATTAATAATAAATGTAAAATGTGAGACAGTTAAAGAAACAATATATTTTTTTAATAGTAAAAAGACCAACAAGCAAGATGAAGTTAATGTCCAGAATGATGCAATGCCAAGCTAGTGTTTGAGTATATAACAGGGCTTGTGACCGGCTGGGATAGAAACAATATGTATACTAACATTTCGGCCGAAACGAAATAGTATACGGTACGGCTCAACCCACAGTGAGGTTGGGGTTAGCGTAGACAAGTAACGAGCAAGATTTGGCTTTGGTCACAGACGTTATACTACTCTCCAAAGCAATCCCCAAGCAATGAGTCAACGAGTCAATAATCAATATGTCAAGATAGCCATCCAGCAATCCATCAATCTATGTGGAGTCCGAGAGGGATCCACGGTGAATCAGTGTAACTATACTACATGTATCTAACTGATGCATACATTTAATTATCAAAATAAAACGCAGACATGGAATAGATATGAAACTTGCCTCAGAGTATTCCTTGACTTGGCAGCAACCAGAAAGTAACTGCTAGGGTTTACAGATTCGAACCTACAAGATCGTAATGCCAGTTTTAGTAACCAGAATTACGTCCTAAATCTAAAGTACAAAACTAGGCCAAGTCTACAGGTTGGTGATCCTAATTGGAAACCATTTGTACATAAAATAGATTTTGTTACAAATCTAAAATTAATATATAACCGTTTAAGTAAATATAGGTTTTATCGTAAATAAATAATTATTAAGGAAAATTACTTAAAAAATATTTTTCTTTGAAATTAGTAATTTTGTAGTAAAATAGATTTATCTAAAAATATTTGAAAGTAGAATTTATTTATTGGGATTAATAATTAACAAAAAAAAAACGATTTTCCTTAGAAAATACCTTTAAACCATTTTTCGTAATTTAAAAGAGAAATTAACTTTTTAAATACTAAAATAGCACCTTTGCATAAAAATACGATTTTCTTCCCAAAATTATGATTTTAAATTAATACAAAATATTTCGATTATTAATACTAAATAACCATCTTTTTACCAAAAAATAATTATTTTAACAAATAAAACTCTTTTATGAAAATTACTCAGTTTTCCTTTATTAATCCCTTTATCAAAACCTTTTGATTTTAAAAATCATTTTAAAAAGAATTTATACTATATATATCATTATCCATTTGAAAATAATTTAATTATATATTTACTAACAAAACTTTTACTTAAAGAATAATAATTCTAATCCACTATTTATATTAATTAAAGATAATGCAACCTAACAAGGTTTCCTAAAAGAAATTTATTACCAACATTGCTAATATTGATCTACAGAAACTAATCTACAGAAACTAATATTAATCTACAGAAACTAATATTAATCTACAGAAACTATTCTAAGGCCAGAAAGGCATATTGGGTTCTGTGAACTACAACAGAAGGTGAAAGGGGAGAGGTTACCTAAGGCTTGCACGAAGGAGTACCCAGGAGAGGCCTCGGACTAGGAACAACACCGGGAACGACGAGCACGCGTACATGCATGCACAAGGCGAATACGCGACGACGGGGCACGCGCACGGGAGACGACGGATGCCGGGTAGAGGGCGCGCACGGGAGACGGCAGAATGCGCCGGGGCTGCGCCGAGGACGGGCTCGGAAGGTGGGGAAGAGGGGTCTGGATTCGGAAAGGACGACGAGACGAACGCGACGGTGGTCTCGGATTTGGATTTGGTGTATGGAGGAGGAAGTTATGGAGTTTTTGGTGAAGAATGGAGTTGTGAAGGTTCTGTGATATTTCTGATGGGGAAGAAAGATTTATGAGTATTATTACGTGAAAAAGAGGAATAGGGGTGAGTGGCGGGTAAAGTGGATCGTGGGAAGACTAGGGCACAAGTTAACATTAGTTAAGTCAAACGGGTTTGGGTTCGGGTTGGTAACGGGTTTGGGCCTAAGTTACATATTAATTAAATACACAAAAATATGGGTCTTACAACCTTCACTCCTTAGAAAAATTTAGTCCTCAAAATTTAAGGATAGAGATAGGATATAATCAAGTCTCAGCAAGCAAGGGCATTACACTCTTAACTATCTCAAATGAAACTATGTTAGCCGTCCCATGGCTAATTTACAATGGAAAAATATTTTGATCAGTTCATCCACTCTTTTACAAATAACATTCTTCCCTCTTTAGAAACACAGTCACTATCCACAATTATGGATTTTCTGCTTCCATCTCTGAATTGTCAATCACCGTCATAACATTAGAAAATTTGTCTTCCCACATTTTTATATAATATTTTCTGCAATATGTTTTGTACTTCCTTTTTTTTTAGCTTGCTAATATATATACAACATTTAACTCTATATCATACCACTACATGTGTTCCAATCATGTTCTTATACGTCTTATTCATTCTTGACCAAAATATCATAATTTTGTACACTCCATCCTGTCGTAATACTCTAGTATCAAGCCTCAGTAACCCAATATCACATTTAAAATCCAACATCACGCTTCTATACTCTAATTTGTCATGATTAGTAAAAAAATTATCATTCCTTACTCATATGTGATCACTCTGTAATTTATTTAGACGTCCATTTTCATCAACATGTGTATATCTTCATTTCATATCCTCATTTACATATTTGATCCCGAATTCTCAATAAAATTAATTATCCTGTTTAAGCTCGAATCTTTCATCTTGATTTTACTGTATCATTTTGATCAAACTTTTTCTTTGTCAAAAATATATCTTATTACATCTTCCAACCTTGTATGATTTACAAACCTTCTATCTTTGATTTCTGATTTATAATCTTTTGCACCCTTCAATTCATACGATTGCCATCCTCAATTAGTCACACCTTAAGTTCAAATTTTTTTTGTTTCGGTCGTCCTTTATATATATCTTCTGATTCATCATGCATCTTCCTATAGTGCATCTCCCTGCTTATCATTTAACAACCTCTAATCTACAATGTCAATTTGCTTGGTATTCACATCATTAATTATCCCTTCCTTGATTCAAATCACAAGTGTTCATCTTTATCTCATCTTTATCCCAAAACTCATGTACTCCATAAATCTTTGCTATAAATCATTCTAGATTTAAAACATCAGACACGAACGAATTCTAGGCATGATATCAAGATACAATGATAAAATATAGGCATGATCAGAATTATCTATATATGATCTGAGATAGAGTTGTAATATTATTGTGATCAAAATTATTTTAGGCACGAGAAAAATCTAGGTACGATTAAAATATGATCATAAAATAGGAGAAAATAAAATGAAGTCTCGTAAAACAGAAAAAGCAAGAAAGAAACGAACGTGAACATTTTGTTGAAAAGGCAAAAAGTAATAGAATCTTCTGAGATCATGGACTAAAATTCCAAATTAAATTAGAATTGGATATAAGGGTTTGTGACTCAGGAAAAAAAAATCAACAAGTTGTATGATAGTAGGATAGCGAGGGTGATTAGAATAACAAAGCTATGATAGAAATGTAATCAGATAGGATATTTTCATTGAGGACTTAGTGATGATCAAAGGGAATAAAGAGAATATCGTATCACCATTTCAAAGGTCAACATATATAATATGTATGAAAAAAAACTTACAAGATAACCATCCTATTAATCCCCATGCAAAAACCAATCTCTAACTCGCTAAACTAGCCGAACTCTCAGTATCTACAGAAAACTAAGACAACTGTCAAGGTATTAAAACTAAATCTATTTGGAATCATAAATCGTCTAAATCCATTTTTTCCATCCGTATGCCAAATGTATTTCAATTTCAAGTAGTTCTCTCGATCAAATCATTTTACGGATACCAATTTCCAATTGTCAGTCATTCTTCCAAAACTGACTACATCAAAGTTCACAATCTTCACTTGTCATAGTAAATCCTTAGAAAATTATTTAAAGTTGATCCATGACCTATATTCGAGAATTTTCAATTCTTGAAATCAATTGACAAAATTATAATCACTAATCAAATTTTAATCTTTAACCATGCACCTATCAATCGTTCTCATCCAAACACATTAGCAAAAAAATCACAAAATCTCAATCCTTCTTACCATAACTAATATGAGTATCCAATATTTGGTAAAAATTGTAAAACCAATTGCTCCTTCCAAAGTTGCATGCTAATGGTCTTATCTCAATTTCTCACTACTTATTCCTTCTCTAGAACTTATCATTACATTGCTCGTGTTATTATTTCTATGGTTATATCCGTCCCTTCTGGGTACAATAGTCATCTAATCATAAAAGTTGATCCCCGTCAAGTATTATTTTACTTGATCATCATATTCTCATGTTTATATATTATCCAAATTCACTTCCTCCATGGGGGGAATCTTACCAAAACCTAGACTTTTCTCGCTAACTCTACCTACGACTTCCTCTATCTTTCATAACTCTTTCTTTAATCATAAAATTCAAAATTGTCAAAATACCTAAGGCTTCATCCAAAAGAATACCAAACTCTATTCTTCCAAAACTTAACTTTCATATGTTTGCAAAATTCTATCTCAGTAATCTTGCATAATTTCGTTCTAAAGTTGAAATCCTCAAAATTTCTTGATTCCTGAAATCCTATTATTTTATCCATGATGAGGTTTCGTTTGTCAAAATTATTCCTTGGTAACCCATGATACCTATTTATGACCCCTCTTATCATAGTCTTCTCACATCTATCTAGAATTCTACTATAAATTTTTTAATCACAACTATATCCTAGATTTATAAAAGAAGCATAGAATAATATGGTCAAACTAGTGTGATGGAAATGGTAATAGGTTTAAAATAAATTAATACAGGAACAAGTCACAGAAAAGTATGATATCTGGTGAAGAATACTGTTCTAGAATACATGTTCGATTTTCCTCAAAATTAACTGAGTTTGGGAGGATGTATCTATGAAATCTCTTAACCCATTATCAGCCATATAATCTATTTAGATTTTCTATTTCCACCAACTCCAACATATTTGATCCAAATTTTAAATCTGAGCTTTTTTGTACAAGATTTAAATTCCAGCCCTTCCTTTGATCTTACTTTATTCCTTGAATCCCTCGGATTCGACCAACCTTGATAATATTATTTCGTCCCCATTCTTTATTTTCTTGTCAATAGTATATAATATCACATTCACTTACCCTCGTAACACTTATAATTTCACAATCTTTATTTCCAAATTCTGATTTGATAAAATCTGTATCTCTCTAATTCATATTCTTATTTGCCGATCATCATCCCTGTAACGCCCTAGTCCCAAAATACGTAGGACTAGGAACGTAGACATGCCAGCTGTATTCATACGAAGTACACTCCAATATATGGAAACCTCGTACGAATACATAAGCTGTAAAAAGCAGTAGAACCATAACTAATCTCATCCACACAAAAATAAATGAATAAAAGATATCATATAAAGATAATAAATTGTCTTGATACAATAGGTTGGGCGGAGACAAATCCACTACCAACAAGTAAAGGAAAAATACATAAGAAAAGATATGATTTTTGGGCGAACGAAGCGAAGACGATCCAAGTGCAATCATCCTCGAAGAGATAGCGATAATCACAGCTAAAGCTAGAACACCTGCGAAAGACAAGAGCACACACCTGGAGAGATAACCAGGTCCTCAGAGGGACGTAACAAGACACATAATATCATGCCATATAAATTGAATAAATATTGCTCAAATAAATAAGTCAATTGAATTATAATATGGTCCAATACACACCTATTGAACGAGCGTACCATCCCCCCAACCAAACAAGGACATGAGATGGTAAACTAATTCACGGTGACGTATCTTTCCATGTTATGAATCCAATATGGTATCCGGACCCCAACAAGGTTCAATACCTTCTCATCGAAGTAGTAAGTCACACCTACAACCAAACAAGGATAAGATGTGACGAACTAATCTGCGACAAGTTATTGTTCCAAGCCACGGTCAGATACAAGTACCCAAACCAAAAGTACTCGTACCTAACGGATAAAGGTGCCTAACCGTTCTAAGTGAAATGTAGTTAAGAACAATCCTTCCTATGCATGGGCCCTGGCTGAATAGGATCGGCATAGTCCCCCCCTTGGGCACCAGCGGCCCCATCAGTAAGAGCATGACGTTCCGCAGAATCGTCAGTGGCCGTCAGTAATCATGGGTCATCAACCCCGTATCTCCAGCGGAGAGTCTGGGTCACAAGGGAAGTGCATCGAAGCCCATACGCTAAGGAATTGTCCTCCCCGCCCAATGTCTACTGTGTTGTATCCACAACATAAAACCTCTATAACCGCTAAGTCAAACTAGCATGCAACCTCTATTAGCGGTTATTCCTATCGCACGGCTTGTACGTACTGGTGGCCAGCCAATCATGCACTTCCGTGTTCTACATGCGACACACAACTTCGTGGTACAACGTGTCAAGGCCATGAATGCAACACACAATGGTGGTCCCTTAAATCTAGGTTTAATGTGTAAGAAAAATAATACATGGCAGAAAAATGAACAGTAAGTTCTAACAGGTTATGCCATGTATCACAGTTTATTTTGTATAAAGAAAATAAGTAATGCATGAAATATGAGCTAAAATAATTAAACAATAAATGACAAGGTGTCTTGCCTGGTAGGATGCCTGATGTGCTGCAATAATCATGGTGGCACGAACTGCGACTTCGGTGTGATAACTACACAAGGTGACCTCTGATGGTGGCACAGGTTATGTCATTGAGTCCGGAATAGTCAATTTGGCTAGGGACGATATAAATAAGCTCGAGATTTGGAAGAAGATAAGAAATGAACGATTGATCATGGATAAGATTATATAATCGAAGAAAATTTATAAAAATAAATATATATAACTATTTTTGAAAGTATATCTATTATATTTGAAAATACTATATTTCTATTAGTAAAACAGTTTTAGATAAATACTTGAAAGTCATAAAAAAATTATCTTTATATCAAAACTATAACTTGCTTGTAGAAAATATTACAACCCTATTTAATACCAAATAATAAATAAAAACGCAAACCCGATTTGAAATTACATGTAGGGCCAAGCCCAATACTATATATTTATCACGAATACAATCTTTGAAAATATTTAATATATAGATATATATAATATCATTAAGAGCAAAAGATCAATAATATTTCTAAATAATAAACCCCAATAACAACAGTAGCAACTCTAGTAATATTACCTAATGATAATATTATTATATGGCGCAATCGTTTCTTTTATAAAAATATAATAATAATAATAATATAGATAGTGAAAAACTATTGGTAGTACAATTTGTGCAATAACAAGTTTTATATGCTACTAAAAATAATAATTATAATAATTATAATAATAATAATAATAATAATAATAATAATAATAATAATAATAATAATAATAGTAATAATAATAATAAAAATAATGATAATGATAATGATAAATAATAATAATAATAATAATAATAATAATAATAATAATAATAATAATAATAATAATAATAATAATAATAATAATAATATATAAAATATCTCAGTAAGCAAAAAATATTAATAATAATAGATTAAAACACCCTAATCCCTTCTCTTCTCTCGAAGAGAACACCAGCGCCAATTGATTAGTGAGATCAGAGAGGGGGCTAAGGAGAGGGAGAAGAGTGAGCCATGAGAGGGTTTGAGGGGGAGAGAGAGAGGGAGAAGGAGCGGGAAAGTCGGCCGGCGGCGGGCGCTGATCTACCGGCGGTGGGAGCAGATGCGGTGGCGTTGAGGAGAGGGGAAGCGCCGGCGGCTATGGCACAGCGACGAGGAGGAAAGGAGAGGCGGTCGGGAGAGGAACGGGGAGAGGCGGAGAGTCGACGAGGGCTCATCGATGGCTCGGCGGAGGATCTCGGAAGAGCGGAGGAGAAGGGAGTCGGAGGTTTGGGGAGTCGCCGGTCGGGCGGAGCTCCGGCGGAGAGGTGAGGACGCGGAAGAAGAGGAGTAGAGGGGTTTTTGAGGAGAAGAGGCGGTGGGTCGGCGGAGCTGCGGCTGATCCACCGGCGGTGGACGCTGATGGCTCGGCGGGTTTCGGCGCGCGTTCTCGTGGTGGCGTCGGGCACGCCGGCAGAAGAAACCGGTGGTGACACAAGCGGAAGGCTACGGCGGTGCCCGATCCACAGGGACGGGGAGGCACCGGTTCGCGGTGGCGCAGGAGCGACTATCGCCGGATTGGCCGGAGTCAGGTGAGGGTTTTTCCCCCTCCTCCTTCTTGGTGGTTTCTGTTTGGGTTGTGGTGGTTGGGACTACGGTGATGGAGGCTGGCGGTGGCTGGTTTATGTGTGACCGTGATTTGGGTGTCAATGGACGGTCGGGAAAAGACGGGCTGGGAGTGGTGATGATGACGGAGATGGTGGCCATGGTGCGGGTGGTGATGACAGTAATGGTGGTTATGGGCTGGTGGTGAACGGTCGAGAGAGGAGGCATGATGGTCGAGGAAGGGCCTGGTGTCTGTGGTCTGTCTGATACGGGAAGCCGAGGGAAGGCCATGCGGAAGATGGATGGCTGGGGTCGGGTTTAGGCTTAGGTTTTGATATTTGGTTCATGTCGGGGGTTGTTCGACACGCAGATGATAATGTAAATGTAAATATGGAATAAGACGGGGAGGGGACACGGATACGATGCACGGTGGTTGAAAATATTTGTGGTACAATTATGGCTTGTGGAAAAATAATGGAGGAGTACCTGCCTATTTATAGGATGTGGAAATTCCCATTTGGATAGGATTAGGGATATTTTAAACCCAAACATAGATAATTCATCTATTAATTTAAATCCATAATAAAATCCAAATTCAAATTAAATCCAATTTAAATCTAATTTAAATTCATCTTTTGTTTTAAAATCAAATAAGATAACTCAACTTTCAAACATAGATATTAATTTAATTATTTAAATAGATCCATAAAATTAATTCAAAATTTAAATTGCCACAATAACTTCCAAACATATTTTTCAAAATACCAATAATAATAATTTTGAAAATAATAAATATTTTTAAATATCTTTTCGAATAATAAAATATTAATATTAATAATTTTGAAAAATAAAAAATATATAAATTTAATTTAATGTACCTCATACGTAAGGAATATAAAATAGTTTTCTAAATTACCACTAATAAATAAATAATAAGATTTTGGTCATCTCAATACACAACTTTAAGCGAAATATAAATACAAATAATTATTATATATTATTTGAATTATAAAAATAAAAAAATATTTTCCAAAAAATTATGTACGCTCGCACATATTCGCACTCGTCGAGCAATTACGAAAATAAAATTTCGTGCGCGACGTACAATACGACTACGCGACGTACAATACAAAATTTTAAATCAGTACCCAATTTAATAATAAAAAAATTAGTAGAAATTTAGGGGTTTTACATCCTACCCAACTTAAAAAAATTTCGTCCTCGAAATTAAGAATTTGTAGGGGGTGAGAAGACACAAGGGGGTATCAGTGGGGAACAAACAATGACAATGTTTCAACAAAATTATGTCGTAAGAAATTGCGATCTAGATTATAGAAAAATAATATGATATGGTCGTAATCGATAGGATGGCTAGAAGAAGTTCTATATAACGCTATCGTCCTTCTAAAATAAGTGAAAGCGAATGCAATAGGGAGTTCAAAAGATGATATTATCGAATGCAATACGTGGTGCAAAGACGACCGAATAATTTCAAAAAAATTGTCAAGGCAGTCGTGGATAGGATTCTAAAGGCCAATTTTAATTATGTCCCATCCACGTAGAATAATAGACAAAAGCGAACCAAAGTGCACTTGGTTGATCAGACCATTATGCACCGGTTCTGATTAGACAATAGGCTAGTGAGCGCTCAATAGCATATGTCATGAACAAACTCGATAAATGGATGAGTTTGCAAAAACTAGATTATAGTAGCAACATTAGTCAAGGTGGTAAAAACATAGGCACGAGAGACTAAGATTGGAAGAAAGTAGAAATTGGTTCGAACTTCTAAAGGATATAAGTCATGTCATGTGGTGGTCTTCATATAGTCATCATAGTCTTCTTGTCCAAGTCTTTGGTTGACTAGATGGGTTAGGGTCCTCTAAATTCTAGGATCTAAGTAAATTTACTAATATAGGTCACAAGGACAAAGGGTTTGCTAGGTCATAAGGCATTCTACCCAACTTAAAAGAATTAAACTAAGGGTGTTTGGGACATCTAACTAGTAGGGTCAATCTCTAGCAAGCATGAAGGAAAGTTAAGAATTTTGATAAAAGGAATCAAACAAGATGCAATCGATGAGTCGATCGAATATGGAATTGAGAAAAAAAATCAAGTATGTGGATGAGATCCTAGACTTCTAATCCTATTCGCAGGCTTGCTTGGTACGGTAAAGTAACCAAATAATTTATCTTGACCTGCATGGGCCACCACAAAAACATGTAACGCCCCAGTCCCAAAATACGTAGGACTAGGAACGTAGACATGCCAGCTGTATTCATACGAAGTACACTCCAATATATGAAAACCTCGTACGAATACATAAGCTGTAAAAAGCAGTAGAACCATAACTAATCTCATCCACACAAAAATAAATGAATAAAAGATATCATATAAAGATAATGAATTGTCTTGATACAATAGGTTGGGCGGAGACAAACATACTACCAACAAGTAAAGGAAAAATACATGAGAAAAGATATGATTTTTGGGCGAGCGAAGCGAAGACGATCCAAGTGCAATCATCCTCGAAGAGATAGCGATAATCATAGCTAAAGCTAGAACACCTGCGAAAGACAAGAGCACACACCTGGAGAGATAACCAGGTCCTCAGAGGGACGTAACAAGACACATAATATCATGCCATATAAACTGAATAAATATTGCTCAAATAAATAAGTCAATTGAATTATAACATGGTCCAATACACACCTATTGAACGAGCGTACCATCCCCCCAACCAAACAAGGACATGAGATGGTAAACTAATTCACGGTGACGTATCTTTCCATGCTATGAATCCAATATGGTATCCGGACCCCAACAAGGTTCAATACCTTCTCATCGAAGTAGTAAGTCACACCTACAACCAAACAAGGACAAGATGTGACGAACTAATCTACGACAAGTTATTGTTCCAAGCCACGGTCAGATACAAGTACCCAAACCAAAAGTACTCGTACCTAACGGATAAAGGTACCTAACCGTTCTAAGTGAAATGTAGTTAAGAACAATCCTTCCTACGCATGGGCCCTGGCTGAATAGGATCGACATAGTCCCCCCTTGGACACCAAAGGCCCCATCAGTAAGAGCATGACGTTCCGCAGAATCGTCAGTGGCCGTCAGTAATCATGGATCATCAACCCCGTATCTCCAGCGGAGAGTCCGGGTCACAAGGGAAGTGCATCGAAGCCCATACGCTAAGAAATTGTCCTCTCCGCCCAATGCCTACTGTGTTGTATCCACAACACAAAACCTCTATAACCGCTAAGTCAAACTAGCATGCAACCTCTATTAGCGGTTATTCCTATCTCACGGCTTGTACGTACTGGTGGCCAGCCAATTACGTACTTCCGTGTTCTACATGCGACACACAACTTCGTGGTACAACGTGTCAAGGCCATGAATGCAACACACAAAGGTGGTCCCTTAAATCTAGGTTTAATGTGTAAGAAAAATAATACATAGCAGGAAAAATGAACAGTAAGTTCTAACAGGTTATGCCATGTATCACAGTTTATTTTGCATAAAAAAATAAGTAATGCATGAAATATGAGCTAAAATAATTAAACAGCAAATGGTAAGGTGTCTTGCCTGGTAGGATGCCTGATGTGCTGCAATAATCATGGTGGCACGAACTGCGTCTTCAGTGTGATAACTACACAAGGTGACCTCTGATGGTGGCACAGGTTATGTCATTGAGTCCGGAATAGTCAATTTGGCTAGGGACGATATAAATAAGCTCGAGATTTGGAAGAAGATAAGAAACGAACAATTGATCATGGATAAGATTATATAATCGAAGAAAATTTATAGAAATAAATATATATAACTATTTTTGAAAATATATCTATTATATTTAAAAATACTATATTTCTATTAGTAAAACAGTTTTAGATAAATACTTGAAAGTCATAAAAAAATTATCTTTATATCAAAACTATAACTTTCTTGTAGAAAATATTACAACCCTATATAATACCAAATAATAAATAAAAACCCAAACCCGATTTGAAATTACATGTAGGGCCAAGCCCAATACTATATATTTATCACGAATACAATCTTTGAAAATATTTAATATATAGATATATATAATATCATTAAGAGCAAAAGATCAATAATATTTCTAAATAATAAACCCCAATAACAACAGTAGCAACTCTAGTAATATTATCTAATGATAATATTATTATATGGCGCAATCGTTTCTTTTGTAAAAATATAACAATAATAATAATATAGATAGTGAAAAACTATTGGTAGCACTATTTGTGCAATAACAAGTTTTATATGCTACTAAATATAATAATGTAATAATAATAATAATAATAATAATAATAATAATAATAATAATGATGATAATGATAATGATAAATAATAATAATGATAGTGATAGTAATAATAATAATAATAATAATAATAATAATAATAATAATAATAATAATAATAATAATAATAATCATAATATATAAAATATCTTAGTAAGCAAATAATATTAATAATAATAGATTAAAACACCCTAATCCCTTCTCTTCTCTCGAAGAAAACACCAGCGCCAATTGATTAGTGAGATCAGAGAGGGGGCTAAGGAGAGGGATAAGAGTGAGCCAGGAGAGGGTTTGAGGGGGAGAGAGAGGGAGAAGGAGCGGGAAAGTCGACCGACGGCGGGCGCTGATCTACCTGCGGTAGGAGCAGATGCGGTGGCGTTGAGGAGAGGGGAAGCGCCGGCGGCTAGGGCACGACGACGAGGAGGAAAGGAGAGGCGGTCGGGAGAGGAACGGGGAGAGGCGGAGAGTCGGCGAGGGATCATCGACGGCTCGACGGAGGATCTCGGGAGAGCGGAGGAGAAGGGAGTCGGAGGTTTGGGGAGTCGCCGGTCGGGCGGAGCTCCGGCGGAAAGGTGAGGACGCGGAAGAGGAGGAGTAGAGGGATTTTTGAGGAGAAGAGGCGGTGGGTCGACGGAGCTGCGGCTGATCCACCGGCGGTGGACGCTGATGGCTCGACGGGCTTCGGCGTGCGTTCTCGTGGTGGCGCCGAGCACGCCGGTGGAAGGAACCGGTGGTGACACAAGCGGAAGGCTACGACGGTGCCCGATCCACAGGAACGGGTAGGCACCGGTTCGCGGTGGCGCAGGAGCGACTGTCGCCGGATTGGCCGGAGTCAGGTGAGGGTTTTTCCCCCTCCTCCTTCTTGGTGGTTTCTGTTTAGGTTATGGTGGTTGGGACTACGGTGATGGAGGCTGGCGGTGGCTGGTTTATGTATGGCCGTGATGTGGGTGTCAATGGACGGTCGAAAAAAGACGGGCTGGGAGTGGTGATGATGACGGAGATGGTGGCCACGGTACGGGTGGTGATGACAGTAATGGGGGTTATGGGCTGGTGGTGAACGGTCGAGAGAGAAGGCGTGATGGTCGAGGAAGGGCCTGGTGTCTGTGGTCTATTTGATACGGGAAGCCGAGGGGAGGCCATACGGAAGATGGATGGCTGGGGTCGGGTTTAGGCTTAGGTTTTGATATTTGGTTCGTGTCGGGGGTTGTCCGACACGCAGATGATAATATAAATGTAAATATGGAATAAGACGGGGAGGGGACACGGACACGATGTACGGTGGTTGAAAATATTTGTGGTACAATTATGGCTTATGGAAAAATAATGGAGGAGTACCTGTCTATTTATAGGATGTGGAAATTCCCAATTGGATAGGATTAGGAATATTTTAAACCCAAAAATAGATAATTCATCTATTAATTTAAATCCATAATCAAATCCAAATTCAAATTAAATATAATTTAAATCTAATTTAAATTTGTCTTTTATTTTAAAATTAAATAAGATAACTCAACTTTCAAACATAGATATTAATTTAATTATTTAAATAGATCCATAAAATCAATTCAAAATTTAAATTGCCACAATAACTTCGAAACATATTTTTCAAAATACCAATAATAATAATTTTGAAAATAATAAATATTTTTAAATATCTTTTCAAATAATAAAATATTAATATTAATAATTTTGAAAAATAAAAAAATATAAATTTAATTTAATGTACCTCATATGCAAGGAATATAAAATAGTTTTCTAAATTACCACTAATAAATAAATAATAAGATTTTGGTCATCTCAATACACAACTTTAAGCGAAATATAAATACAAATAATTATTATATATTATTTGAACTATAAAAATAAAAAAATATTTTCCAAAAAATTATGTACGCTCGCACATATTCGCACTCGTCGAACAATTACGAAAATAAAATTTTGTGCGTGACGTACAATACGACTACGCGACGTACAATACAAAATTTTAAATCAGTACCCAATTTAATAATAAAAAAATAGTAAAAATTTAGGGGTTTTACAATCCCCAATTTAATTTATACCTTAAGTTCAACATTTTTCGTCATAATCCTCGATTTCATCATGCAACTCTACATTACCAGCTTGATAACTTCTGATACCTTCGTATTAATTTTTTTTATATATATCATCATCATCATCCTTAAATTTCAATTCAAATTTCAACATTTATATATACTTTTCTATTTTCATATCCCATAAATTTTATCCTCGATAAATGCTCAACTAATTAGTCATGTACCTTTAACATCTTACTAGGCTAAAAGTTTCTGGCTCCAGTAACTGATCCTCGAGCTTAGTTCGTGTCTTCCTGGCTATCATCTCCTTAGGATTTACTATGATACCATATTTTTGGTGACCATACATTCATGCAACTTGCTTCTAGGTATTACTCCTCTAGTCATACTTTGTTTATCTCCTTAATATCTAAAGACTAAATATTAGATCATCAATACTAAGTGAGAGTACAACTAAAAATGTGAAGATAAACACAATAACTATTGGCCTAATGGTGGGATAAGTTTTCCATTTGCCATTCTCTGAAAGGTTTAGGTACAAACATAAGCAAGGTAGCCTACGAAACTATAAGCAAGCAAAAATAAATATTATAAATAGATATTTTGGCCCTATGTTGGGACATGGTGAAAATAATCTTGGTGTTATAGTTGTTTCTAGAGTTTGTTTTCCTAAAGTCATACCTAGACCTAAGTTTACAGGACTGCATGCTGGTCTAGGCTAAGTTGACTAGACCAATTTTACAGAACTGACGTGCATGGGCCACCACTAAAAACATGTCACGACCCGATCCCAATGTAGTGGATCTAGTCGGATCATGCCCAGCCTGCACCATTGTGAGACGACGATAGTAAGCTGTATCAAGCAGTAAAACATAACATGCAGAAACATCTAATGGAAATAAAATATTTTATTCAACTTAGAAAAAGTCTAAAAATGAAACAAACAACAACAATATCCATTTTATTACAATAGAAACTGAAAAAGAAAGTGCTAAGCCAACATTCTAGGGTTCAGGAGTTCCTGGTTCAGCCTCTGCGGGACCCAAGTCTATTCTGTAGAAAGTGCAGTAAGGCAGCTCCTCTTCGTTGCAATCACCTAAAAATATTAGGTCTCCAGTCAGGAGGGAGCAAGAACATATTTCATCCACATCTAGCAATTCTAAATTAATAATAAATGTAAAATACGAGACAGTTAAAGAAATAATATTTTTTAATAGTAAAAAGACCAATAAGTAAGATGAAGTCAATGTCCAGAATGATGCAATGCCAAGCTAGTGTTTGAGTATATAACAGGGCCTATGACCGGCTGGGATAGAAATCCCCAAGCAATGAGTCAATGAGTCAATAATCTGTGATCAAGATTTGGCTTTGATCACAGACGTTATACTACTCCCCCAAGCAATCCCCAAGCAATGAGTCAATGAGTCAATAATCAACATGTCAAGATAGCCATCCAGCAATCCATCAACCTATGTGGAGTCCGAGAGGAATCCACGGTGAATCAGTGTAACTATACTACATGTATCTAACTGATGCATACATTTAATTATCAAAATAAAACGCAGACATGGAATAGATATGAAACTTGCCTCAGAGTATTCCTTGACTTGGCAGCAACCAGAAAGTGACTGTTAGGGTTTACAGATCCGAACCTACAAGATCGTAACGCCAGTTTTAGTAACCAGAATTACGCCCTAAATCTAAAGTACAAAACTAGGCCAAGTCTACAAGTTGGTGATCCTAATTGGAAACCATTTGTACATAAAATAGATTTTTTTACAAATCTAAAATTAATATATAACCGTTTAAGTAAATATAGGTTTTGCCGTAAATAAATAATAATTAAAGAAAATTACTTAAAAAAATATTTTTCTTTGAAATTAGTAATTTTGTAGGAAAATAGATTTATCTAAAAATATTTGAAAGTAGAATTTATTTATTGGGATTAATAATTAACAAAAAAAATAATTTTCCTTAAAAAATATCTTTAAACCATTTTTCGCAATTTAAAAGAGAAATTAACTTTTCAAATACTAAAATAGCACCTTTGCATAAAAATATGATTTTCTTGCCAAAATTATGATTTTAAATTAATACAAAATATTTTGATTATTAATACTAAATAACCATCTTTTTACCAAAAAATAATTATTTTAACAAATAAAACTCTTTTATGAAAATTACTTAGTTTTCCTTTATTAATCTTCTTATCAAAAACTTTTGATTTTAAAAATCATTTTAAAGAGAATTTATACTATATATATCATTATCCATTTGAAAATAATTTAATTATATATTTACTAACAAAACTTTTACTTAAAGAATAATAATTCTAATCCACTATTTATATTAATTAAAGATAATGCAACCTAACAAGGTTTTCTAAAAGGAATTTATTACCAACATTGCTAATATTGATCTACAGAAACTAATCTACAGAAACTAATATTAATCTACAGAAACTAATCTACAGAAACTAATATTAATCTACTGAAACTATTCTAAGGCCAGCAAGTCATATTGGGTTCTGTAAACTACAACAGAAGGTGAAAGGGGAGAGGTTACCCAAGGCTTGCATGAAGAAGTACCGATGGGAGGCCTCGGACTCGGAACAACACCAGGAACGACGAGCACAGGTACGTGCACGCACACGACGAATACGCGACGACGGGGCACGCGTACAGGAGACGACGGATGCCGGGTGGAGGGCGCGCGTGGGAGACGGCGGGGTGCACCGGGGCTGCGACAGGGACGGGCTCGAAAGGTGGGGAAGAGGGGTCTGGATTCAGAGAGAACGATAAGACGAACGCGATGGTAGTCTCGGATTTGGATTTGGATTTGGTGGAGGGAGGAGGAAGTTATGGAGTTTTTGGTGAAGAATAGAGTTGTAAAGGTTCTGTGATGTTTTTGATGGGAAAGAAAGATTTCTGAGTATTATTACGTGAGATAGAGAGGAATAGGGGTGACTGGCGGGTAAAGTGGATTGTGGGAAGACTAGGGCACAAGTTAACATTAGTTAAGTCAAACGGGTTTGGGTTCAGATTGGTAACGGATTTGGGCCTAAGTTACATATTAATTAAATACACAAAAATATGGGTCTTACAGAACCTCTACAAATCACCGGGACCAAATGGATATCCAGCTTTATTCTTCCAAAGACAATGGGATATTGCTGGGAATGAAGTTATGCAATTCATACAGGATTTCTTTACTACTGGTACCATGTCCCCCTCCCTTAATCATACATTCATTGTTCTTGTGCCTAAAACATCCAATCCTGTCAAACCTTTGGAGTTCAGACCCATTTCCCTTTGTAATGTTCTGTACAAAGCTATATACAAAATCATAGCTAATAGGATTCAGCCCCTTCTTCACAAGTTTATCATTTCTTTCCAGAACGTTTTCGTGCCTGGTCGCCATATATGTGAGAATGTGTTGATTGCACATGAATTAATCCACTCTATATCCAAATGTTTTTCATCTAACAGTGCATTTGCACTCAAGCTTAATTTGTCTAAGGCTTATGATAGACAAGCCCTATATTCTGGTATCCAAGTCAAAAAAAATTCTAAAACATATTCCCATTTATTCTTTGCTGATGACATCTTCATATTTGGTAGATGCTCTATCAACAATATACTCCAAACGGAAGCTATCCTTCCTTCCAGCTGTGGTCAGGACATAAAATTAATTAATCTTGAGAAATCATCTATATTTTTCTCTAAACAACTAGATGTGTTCATGCGACAAATTTACTTGGATATACTGGATCTGAAGATCATGAACCCTTATGACAAGTACTTGGGTCACCATCTCCTGCTATCTAAAAAAATATGCATCCACCTATTCCAAAACTCTTGAAACCAGCTCCTCTAAACTCTCGGGATGGAGAGGGAAGAACTTATCTTACTGGGGTAGAACTGTTTTAATCAAATCCTCCCTTCCAACCCTACCTATATATCATCTCTCCTCCTATCTCATCCCCAAACTTGTTACCCACAAGCTTGCATAACACCAACGACAATTTTGCTGGAGAGCTACAGAAGGCAGTAGAAAGTTGCACTTTGCAGAATGGTCTTTGCTCACTGCACCTAAGGCTAGAGGAGGGTTGGGCATTCGTAATTTTGCGATCACCAATGAGGCACTGGTGATAAAACTGACAAGGAGATTTCTTACTAGTCCAGATGTTGAGTGGGTTCCGTTGCTCAAAGATTAATACTTCAAGCATGGTAACTTCTGGACAGCTAATACCCACCGCTAGCTCTTCATCTTGCTCATGGTCTAGTATTCTCCATAGCATAGCTAATCTTGTCAACAATATTTTTTGGTCTGTTGGTGATGGTTCAAGGATGAATATCTGGGCCGATCCTTGGGTCCCTACTACCTAATTATGAGTTATATGGCAATAGGTGTTAGCAACCAAGTACAAATGGTTAGTGAGCTTATTTTGTGGGATTCCTGCAATTGGAATCTCTCTCTTATCTACCTCATTTTCCCACCCAATAAGCCTTAACTATCATCAATTTACCTCTAGCTACCTCTACCACTACAGACAAACTGACATATGGCCAATGGAGTTTTGAGTGCTAAATCTTTCTATAGGCTCATCCACGACAAATCTTCGATGGGGCAATCTTGGAATCGAGTTCCTCATACTGGTTTTAAAGATTGGTCTAAACTCTGGTCTCTACACTACATATATCCTCGGGTACTTATGTTCATATGGAGAGCTCTCGTGGATTCTTTATCAACTGGAACCAACATTCATAAACACTTACAACACACCAGCCCAGTGTACATTATATGCCAGGTATATTTTGAAACTCTGGATTATCTTCTCTTACACTGCCCTCTCACTGGTCCTGTTTGGCAAAGTATCCCTTGTTGGAGTTTTTTCTTATACGCATGGAGCTGTTCCTCTTTGCGAGCTAGAAAGATAGTCCAACATTAGAAAACATTCCAAGTGAGTATCGCAATATAATATCATGCTTAGTGTTGAGAGATGCACATGGGGTTGTGGCCCAAGTGGTGGGTACCATGTGGTGGGATGTTTTTCTAGTAGAATTAAGTTTAAACTCCTTAAGAAAATATTTATGCTTTTTGTCACACTCTTGAAAAAAAATTCCTTTGGAGCTAAGTCCCAAAGGACCTTGTAACACCCAGTTTCTAAAATGAGGGTAATTTTAAAATTTTGTGTTTTAATTTATTTAATTATGATATTTAATTAATAATATAATTTTTAGTGATTTTTAATCATTTTAAAACTATTTAAATATCATGACTTGTGATTTTGATGTGCAGCTAGTGAAACCCTAGTGACTGCATGACCTAGAGCCTAACCATGTCATTAGAATATTTAATTATCATTTTTAGCCTAGGGATAATTCGGTCATTTTGACTTATTTGAATTATTTGATTATTTATTTTGTTGGTGAATTCTAGTTTGACTTTGACTTGTTGAGACCTAGTGGACTAGCCTAGACCCTAACCCTAGCTATGGTGAGACCAAAATCTAACTTAATTCGACTTGGTTTTGACTTAAGTGATTTAGCTCTTGAGAAATTAGGAAGGATTTTAATGTTGGACTTAAGGCTAAGATAGAGAGCCCATTGCTCATGTAACTTGGCCCATGGACCATGACTTGTAACCCTAACCCTAATTTCACTCAATATGACCAGCTACTTAGGGCTCTCCCAACCCTATAAAGTCATCTCCTCCATGTTCTTGCCTCTTTTGTTATGTTTCAACATTTTAAAGAAGGAGAGGTATAGGAATCTTCCTCAAGCCCTAGTTTCTTCATTTTAATTCCTTTTCCCCTCTAGTCTTTTGTATTAGTTCCTAATCCAGCTCTATTTCATGTCCATGGAGAGAAATCTCAGGTTTGAACCAAATTGGAGCATTTGGCTATCAAGGAGAACACCCCCCATTTGAGGCTTTTCTTGCAATTTGCACATATAGGTAAAACCCCTTAAATTGTATTTAAATTCCAATTTCTTTGCATATTAGGCTAGCCCTAATTGTCCCCTAGCTATCCCTAGAAATTGGGCAAAATTTGTGTCCTTTTGGTGTCCGTATCGGACACGTATCAAAGTGTGTGTATAGGTATTTGCTGAAATGTCACATAGGTTTTTATTTTTGATTTTTGTAAAACTAATTTCATAGATACCTAGGTCTATATGTGTATGATAATTCTTGTGAAGACTGAGCACATTTTCGTATCATTTCCATGTCAGAAATGGCCGTAGACACGCTGCATGACACAGCGCACGGGTGCCCTGCTACTCGTGTCCTGTTTCTCTGTGGACACGCCAGTGGACACTTCATCTTCAATACAGAGGTGGGGGCCATCACTGACAGACCCCCCCTCGAGTCTCATAGGCTCTCGTGTCGTGTCGGATACGGAATCCATCGTACACCGGTTTGAACTCCACGTGCACAGTCAGAATTTAGGTTCGGATACCCACTTCGTGTCCAGTCCTGACACGACGAGGACGCGAATCAGGGTGTCGACCCTCTAGACATATGTCCCCCCTAACCCTAGACACAAACACGTGGCCTCTCGATCTCTGTGTCGAGTCCAAATCGATTCGACACGGCTGCACGAGGCGGCTCTGTGCACAGAACTGTGCCTGTGTGTTTTGATTGACTTGGACACCTCGTGTCCTGTTTGTTGGACACGAATGCATCCCTTTGACACGCAAACACATGTACTTCATGTTGGCACATTATGATTTGCATTTAATTAGGTTTTCCACATGATCCTTGGGTTCGAAATGGATTTTCTGATATGTGACTGTTAATTTAAATCTGGGAATTCGAATGTGATTTACCTTTTCTTGTGTGTGTATAATTCGATCGTTGTGCACCTATATGCATCTGGTAGTAGCTAACATATTATGGTTGTGTTTAGCATAGGAAAGGAGCTTCAAATTTGCATTTTTGGGTTTGGAATCTCATTAACTGATACATGTAATACACCCTGTTTGTGAACTGAACTGATATAGGCATAAGCTGAACCCTTCATGTACCTGAACAAGAATGACCTATACACGCATTGAACCATACTAAAATCTGAACACTTGACACATCTGCACTTATGCAAAATCTAAAGGCAACTGCAACCTGAGTATGAACATGAGGTAGGATGATGCACTGTTTTGAATAAACTGAGTTCTTGGGTTGATTTGAAAACTGAGATTTGTATGAATGTATTGTGTATTGATATAGGCTTGAGTGTGGATTAGGCCATAGTGTTCATCCTTGAGGATGTGCTGCACTTTGATATAATGTACTGCCATCTAATGTGTGTCCTGTATCAGTGGTCTCCCATCCACCTCTTTAGAGTATTGCTCCAATCTATTTTACCTATAGGTATAGCATATAGTCGTATGCATATACATATATGTTAGTTTATGATATATAAATATTGTGTGTGGGTGTCGAGTAGAACAAATTGATAGTGAGAGTGCCTAGGTTGTGAGGGTTATAGAAGAGTGAAGAGTGAGGAGAGTATCAGTCAAGAGGCCTTGTGAAGGTAAGTGGATAGGAGAGGTAATTATGTGAGAAGATTAGGAGGGTTACCTCAGATAACTGTAACCTGAGAAGCTGAGATTGACATATTCCAAACACACACACCACTGCCTTTACTCAATACCTGAGAACACATAAAGCACTGGTTCACATCCTCTCCCCTTTCAATTTCAGGTTTGATTTAAGTTGTGTATTAATTTGGTTTTGTTGACAATTGTGTTGGGATTGGAATATAGAAACTGTCATTGAGTTTTTCCTGAGAACACCCTATTTTTCTGAGATTAACCCATTATCATTGCCATGTATTTTCTGAGTTCACACACAAATTCCTGAACTGTACACCATTGACACCCTATAAACTATTATGTGAACCACACACACGCATTCCCCACTGTTTACATTGACACTGTTTTCCCCTAAATGTCTAAACCCCTCTTTATTCATAACTTGTAACTGACCACACATTCTTTTGATCACACACACACACTATATAAATATACACATAACCTTGACACATTGCCCTATATGTGTGTTCTTCCCTTCTAACCCTATCTATATATATAAACATGCATGTATTGTATAGAGTATTGTAGTATATATATATATATATATATATATATATATATATATATATATATATATATATATATATATATATATATATATATATATATATATATATATATGTAATATATAGGTGGCATATTATATATAGGCCTAGTATTGTATGCTAATATATGCATGTATATTTGTACTAGCTCATTGAAATGTGCCTATGAATGCCTAATGTATATATAGTTGATTGCCTAAATGTATATCTAGTGTATGCAATATATGAGTTATATATATAATATAAATTATGTGATTGTGGTTTGGTTTATAGGCATGATATAGCCTATAGCCTAGGACTCATAGCCTATGGGTGTGTTTGTACGCCTAGTGAGTGTCTAGTTAGACTTGTATAGTCAGGAATTGGTGTGTGCTTACTAGAATAGACTAGTTAGACTAGTATAGACTTGTTTGACTTAGTTGACCTAGTTTGACTTCTAGAGCTGACTAGTTGACCAAGTGTTGACTATAGTCTAGCCTGACCTAGACAGCATGCAGATGCATTGTACATTCATTTATCACCCCTGTATACATCTTGACTTGTGTTGCTCTAACAAGGAGTCAGGTACCTCATCTCGGACAGTATATTTACTTCAGACATTCAGATACCAGGCGAGTACATTCTCTGACCATTTTATACTTGTCTGGATTTACATTCTTGCTCTAGATTACTGTACTTGATTCTGACACGATTGCTATCACGGATTGGTACTATATGGATCTTCTTTAAGATGTTACCATTGTACAACTATTGTATAATATTGTACAACTATTGTATAACATTATACATCTATTGTATAACATTGTACACTACTGTATAAGATAACATAACTGGAGTGGATCCTTGTGTATTAATTGGGGAGGGAGAGTAGAATTGGTTATGTAATCAAATCCTATTGTACAACATTGTATAACTATTGTATATGTCTATTATGCACTCACGTACAATGGAGTTACCATTGCATTGTCCTAAACCGTTTACATAACCATATTGTACTCTAAATCACATATTGCTTACAGTTCTTACTTATCATATATAGATATTTTCTATTATCAAATCTCTGCTATTTTTTATATACATTCTTCTTTCAGCGTTTCCTGTATCTTACTCTATTGTATGCTTTATATTTCCTAACTTGATATGAACTGCGTGAGATGTTTTGTGCTCGCTCCCGTCCTGACTGGACCTGTTGAAAATTTTACAGAGGATGATGAGGAACCCTGCACCCCTTACTATGGAGCTTGCCTAGATGACACTCGCGACCTGGACCCCTGGGGAGATTCAGGCAGCTGCTGAGGATGATACCCATGCTTAGTGTAGATAGTCTAGTCTGTTTCTTACTTTTATATTAGTAGTTGTCTGGATTCAGAGTTGTATTATTGTGGAGACTGGTAGTTTATTGTATCTGATGTTTATGGAGATGTTATCTTAGACATTTGGACTTCTATCTGATTGTATCCCTGTGGATTCATTTCGTTCCATATCTATCTATCTCCTTATCGTATTCTACCTTAGATGTGATTGAGACTGTGTTGCTATGTCACCTCCATTCGGAGTGTATATACTGTACAGGTACCTTTATATTGTTAGATGTTGTGACCTAGGACAGCGTTCTTGTAACACCCAATTTTCCAGAAGAGGGTAATTTTAAAATTTTGCAATTATAATTATTATTTAATGATATTTATTTAATATTATAATTTTTAGTGATTTTTAATTATTTTTAAACTATTTAAATTCATGACTTGTGATTTTGGTGTTTTGCTAGTAAAACAGTAGAGACTACCCACCCTAGAGCCTAACCATGTGATTAGGGTATTTTTGACATTTTTGGGGTTATTTGATTTTATTATAATTTATTTGAATTTATGGGAATTTTTAGAAATTATTTTGGAATTGTTTGAATGAGGGTTGACTAGGTTGACTTTGACTAGCTTTGACTTTGTGACCTAACCCTAGTTGAGTTGGACTTAGCTAGATATGAGACCCTAGGTTAAGTTAAGTTAACCATACTCCAGTTAGTGAAAACAATTAGGAATTTAGAGATTAGAATAGAAAGATTTTGACCACAAGTCATGACTTGTGATTTTTAAGTCATTGTTTTATGACTAAGCCCAAAGCCCATTAGCCTAGTGCCCAACCCTAACCCTAACATTAATTGTCCAGCCACTTAACCCCTCCTAGGGATTCCCACTCTATAAATATTCTCTTAGAAATTAGGGCTAGCCTCTAAAGAAGAACAAGCTTTAGAAAGAGGTATTTTCTCAACTTCTAAAATCCCTAGAAATTCCACTGTAGCTCTATTTTCCCTCAAACAAATTACAATAGGTTTTAAATATAGTTTTCTTGCTGTTGGTATATGGTTTTCTCAGATTCATATCAATTTGGGGAAGTTGGCTATCAAGAGGAACACCTCTTTGTGGAGCTTTTTGAAAGATTTGATAAATATAGGTAACTTTCAATCCCCTCCATAGAATCTTGATTTTATTGCATATCTAGGGAGTCCTAGGCCTAACCTAACTGTAGGAATAGGAAGCCCTAAAATTTGTGTCCATTTCGTGTCCTTTTTGGACACGTATCAGTGTCACATACCAAGTGTTTGATGAAATGCCCCAATGGGCATTTCGTATGATTTTTAGGAAAGTGTTTAAATAGGAAATTAGGTTTAGGTGTCGCTTACACGTTTTTGGTGTTTTTGTGTAGTCTTAGTGTCGTGTCGAGTCCACACGGACACACGAACACAGGGTCGCGTGCGCGCGTGCACGGGCACTGTGCATGCCCTGCACTTCGGGGGACACAGCGCCCTGGACACGGCTCCCCGACACGTGAGACTTGGCATGTATCTTGGGGCTGACACTGACACGAGGCTCCCCAAATTTTAGAGCCCCACGTGTCGTGTCGAACACGCACGAACGCATGCACCATTTTTGTACTGCACAGTCGGCTGTCGTTTTCGTGCGCTGATACGCGTGTCGTATCGCGCGTATACGCAACGTGGACACGTGGCAGGGTGTCCTAGCCCTGGCCCTAGTCTTGGTCGACACATGGACACGATCACGTGGGTTGTGTCGTGTCGTGTCGTGTGCACGGACACCGTGAACACGTGCACGACGATTGGTCTGTTATTGCACTGTTTTGAATTTCGTTTTGATTGGACACGTTTGTGTCCACTTGGGTGGACACAAACTCGTGTGGGACACGTACACAATATGTTTAAGCATTACCAACCATTGGTTTAGCTTTTTAATTTGATTTTAATGATCAATTCTCGATTACCCTATAATCTCTGATATCCTATATTTCAGCCTATTGTTCACTGATTTGCAGATTTTAAAATATGAGTTTGTCATCGATTTATAACCTGAACAACACTGTTAATTGCATGAATTGTAAGCTCTGATATGTACTCCTACATGATTTCTAATGGTGAGTCAAATTTGGGATTGTTTGGACGTGGTTTGGGCTCAAAACTGAGAATGCAAAGAAGGAACTGAAAACTGGGATTGGAGGGGAGGGGAACTATTTTACTGAGATTTTAGGGTCTTATGGCCTGTGTTAAAATGAGTTTCAACCTGTGTTTGTTTTGAGACCAAAACTGAGATCTGGGATCCTATAAAGGGCTGGATTATTTGGTCCTTAAATGTGAGGACTGAAAAACTGATATTTGAGAATTGTTAAACAGATTTTGGGGTTTGTGTTGAACTGGAAATGAATATTGTTTGAACTGAAATAATGTGGTTTAAATTTCAGATTTCATTTGTATGTATATAATTCACTGATTTTCAAATATGATATCACTGTTTAATTCCAGAATTTGCATAGTATACACTTCACTGATTTTTACTTTTCCTACATGTCACACACAATTATCACTCACTGTTTTCCCCATTCCCTGTTTCAGTATTCACTCACCTCACACAATCTCAAGTCACATACACACATGCCTCACTTGTAACACACACACACCCTAGTGTCTAAGCCTAACACACTCTAGCACACACCATGTGTTCCCCTCTCACTAACACACACCCTCATCCCCTCACACACATACATTTGGACACATGTTCATGTGTCCCTCTCTCTCTACATATGTATATGTATATGTATTGGCATATTGTATTGTATTGTATACATATATTAGCCTATAGGTATATATTCTAAGTTATATTGTACAACACATCAATGTGTGTGTGTATATATATATATATATATATATATATATATATATATATATATATATATATATATATATTGTCATATTATAAAAAAATATATATATTGTCATATTATAAATATATATATATATATATATATATATATATATATATATATATATATATATATATATATATATATATTGTCATATTATGTATGTATCTAATATGTGAATAGGAGCCTATATATATATCAATATAGATATCCTATATTAGATTGTGTGGTATGTATATATATGTATTGTTTTAGATATAGATATTGAATATGGTATTGCCTATTAGCCTATGGCCTAGTCTCTTAGCCTATGGCCTATGTGAGTGTCTGTGTGTCAGTGTAGAGTCTAGATTAGACTTGTTTAGTCTAGTTAGACTTAGAATAGTCTTGTTAGTCTAGTATAGACTAGTTTGACTTAGGTTTGACTTGGTTGACCTAGTTTAACTTCTAGGGTTGACCAGAGTTGACCAAGAGTTGACTTTGGCCTAGATTGACCTAGAATCATGTAGAATGCATAGTAGGACTTCATTATATCATTTTAGACTTGTTGTGACCTGTACTGTTCTGATTAGGAGCCAGACACCTCTCCTCGGACAGTACATTTCATCCGGACACTCAGATACAGGCGAGTACATTCTTTGATCATTTCATATCCTGTTTAGAATTATTTCCTGTATTAAATTACTTTACTTGATACTGTCACGTTGGTCACACGGATTAGTACTATATGGATCCTTTCTTGAGATGTTATCCCTTCAGGGAGCATCGGGATACTCTATGTTCTGTGCATTTTACTTACATGGCGTATCACTATGCTTCTTTGGTTTTTTGATCACTTGTGACATACACTTATATGATCACAGAGTCTTCTTTGAATCCTTATCCCATTTATTGGGTTTCCAGAATCCCTATTTATGGGACTACTATGTACCACCCTTCGGGGACTTATCACCCTTTGGGGGCATATCACCCTTTGGGGGCTTACCACCCTTCGGGGGCTGTTACATAGAATCATAACCTGGTTGGATCTTTGTGTATTAATTGGGGGTACGGGGTAGTATAAATAGCCATATGAACAATTCCAAAGTAGAATAGCCATGTACGCCTCTTTAGTATAGCCATGTACAAATCAAGCCATTCACATGTCGACTTTGTACTCTAAATCACTAGTCACTGGTTGCTCTTTACTTATAGTAGATATTTCTATTACAGTTCTCTCTCTTTTTACATACTGCATTTCATCAGTATCTATATCTTACTTTACTGCATGATTATATTTTCTAACCTGCTATGAACTGTTGAGATGTATTGTGCTCGCTCCTGTCCTGACTGGACCTGTTGAAAATATTACAGAGGACGAGAAGGAGGCCTGTGCGGATACCTTTCGCAGGACAACTCTAGCTGACGACTTTACCCTACTGCCTAGACTAGCTTAGTTAGGCTTTATCTTATTTATGTTGTCTTGAGACTAGTAGTTAGACTTTATTTCTGTCTTTGAGAATTGGGGTTGTGTATATTCTTTCATTTTCAGTAGCTGAGACCATGTATTTCTGGATATTGCTGAGATGTTATCTTAGACTTTCTGATCATCTGTATTTTCCTTGAGTTCTTTATCATATCGTGCTTCTTCTTCCTTAGTTGTGATTGAGTTTACTTTCTGCTATGTCACCCCCATTCGGGGAGTATAAACTGCTTAGCTTTATATTGATAGATATTGTGACCTAGGACAACATTCTACCGCCGACACTGCGGAATAGGCTGGACGTTGTTACGCTCTCGTACCCTCACAGTGTGTGCGGGTCGTGACACGTTTTTAGTGGTGGCCCATGCAGGTCGAGTTTATGTAGTGGTATTCGAACTAGAGTATCACTACAGCCTGCAGTAGGATTATGATATTTTTTTTGAGGGTACTCAATTACAGTTAGGATTCCTTAAGAGATTCCTGGGACGACCCTTGAGAATCCTATTTTAACTTCGATTTGAAAACTCTCTTCCCTTGATTTGATTTATCTTTACTTTCTGTTGTTGAATTTGATTTTGATGGATTATTGTTGAATTTGAATTTATATTTATTGATTTTGATGGAAGATCGTTGAATTTTGAATTTTGATGTTAGTGGTTGAATTTGAGTCTGTATTTTTATGATTTTTGATGGATTATTGTTGAATTTTGAATCTTGATGTTAGTTGTTGTTGAGTTTATATTTTATGTATATGTACATTTTTTTTGAAGTTAAGGTATAACCTGATAACATACTTGATGAGGACAGTGAGAAAGGTAAAAGTCTACTTTATTATGGAATTTAGAATTTATTGCAGTCATATTTGCTAGCATGACAAGGACGTAGAGCCTGATATAGCTATACTTATCCTAGTTATGAAATCTAGATTTTCTTGCAGCCATACCGGGTGGCGTGGTAAGAATTCTAGATAACATGATTATAGGGTGTATGCCTTATTATGAACTCTATCGTTTATTGCAGCTATGCTTATTGGCGTGGCAGAATTCTGACAACATAATTTCAGAAAGACGCATATGATTATCAGATTATACCTTAAATATTTTTGAACATGTTTTCTCTACTTTTGTTTCAGTCCTTCAAAAAAAGAGAGGGAATTATTGTTTGTTTTGTTTGTTTTTCTTCTCATTATTTAACTTAGGAGTAGCTTTAGTTGTATTATAAACCTTGTGTAACTTCTTACTATGAATTTCTTCTTAATACAATGAATCTATGATTTTGCTAGACCTTGACTTAGACTTGATATTCTAACTCTGGTTTCAAATGGTTCCTTCTTTTAAACAGATAAGCAGAACAGATTTTATCATTATTTTCTTCTTGCCATTATTTCTTGTATTACCTTAGAATATATAATATAGTGGACACAGGTGCTTGCCTGACATGTATGCATGCTACACTTGATCACCAACCTATATAAATGTATGATAATATGATTGATGTTAAGTTCTCAAAATCCTAGTATTCTAATATAGTGCAGTATCAGTGACTAGTTCTCTGTTTCTCCATATTAAATTCGTAATTTAATTTTAAATTTCATATTATTAATTTTGCTTATATCACTACACATGTATGTTATATACAGGGTTTCATTTCTTAAAGAGATTGGTTGAGTTGTGTTAAATTTGTCAAACCTGAGACTGTGTACATATTAGCCCTTTAAGTCTAAATTCTAAGTGATTAGTCAAATTGCAGTTCCTTTAATATAATGTTTTGAGCCGTATACAATGTTGTGTGTAGGTATATAATGTTAGGTTCATACTCTTACATGTTAGGTTGTGGTTGTGGTAAACATTTAGTTGGTTTAGATGTTCGAATTTCTCCAAATTTTGAAAACTGAGTACATGTTAACATTTTTACATTGCTTTCAATATGTGTAGTTCAATTTCAGATCTAATATGTAATGTTGAGCTAAACTGAAAGATTGAACCCTTTATTTCAGGTTTTAACCCATGTACACTTGACACTCTACACTAATGTTCACAACTGCCATGAAAACCTAACCCTTCATCTCTATGTTATGTTCACATAACTATATAGATATATATACATATAGTTCTGTATACATGTTATAATGTGTGTAGATGCAATTAAATCTCTACCTCTCTATACATATAGGTATACTTATATATATATATATATATATATGGTTAGCCATGCATGTTATGAGTAAATAGCTTGTGCCTTATAGACTGCTTAACCAATATGCCATGAATAGTGTAACTTGATATCTATAGTTGAGACACAGATCCTCTTATGCACTTTCATGTATAATTCACACAAACCACATAACCTTTACATAATGATTAGCTTTTCCCTCTTTAACACATTCTCTATATATATCGTGATTTGGATTTCAATGCTATTGACTTTCGTTCCTTAAACTTTTGTTGTAATTTTTTTTATGATACCCCTTTATATATTTTATTTATTTTTAATAATTACCAGTTTTCAGATAGGATGGTAGACTGCCATGCAGCCTTGATGATTGTTGTTTTTATTCTTTCCAGTATAGCACCCATGACCCGAGCCCGTCGCCTGAGAGCAGCTGCAGCTACTGAGAGTGTGCCTCCACCTCCTACTGTTCTGGAGGTAGTGATCCCTCTATCTGATCAGGGGGTGGTGGCACCTCCTGCCATTGAGGAGGTGGTGGTAGCCTTGCCAGTGAGTCTTCCTTCATCTCCTGTCGTTCAGGAGATAGCTGCAGATTTGCCTGAGACCGAGAGCCTTTCCATACCCCTTGGGATGGTACTCCCTACTGTACCACCCAGAGGTTTGTTACTTGACGCAGCCCAGATGTTTGGATATTTCCAAGAGAGGCTGTTAAAGTCACAGAGAGTTCATGAGGAGGCCATGAAGGACCAAATCCAGAGGTTGCTACGTCTGCGGGACTCTGTGCTTCCAGGAGGAGAGCCTAGCTCCAAGAGGGCGAGGAGCAGTACCCAGTCCTACCCTGAGTTTGAGGAGTACCCATATATCCAGCCTATATCATCATACCCAGCGCAGTCTCCTGTCCAGTAGAGGCCAGCTGAGCCAGAGCCTATCTGTGCCTACTGCAAGAAGTCTGGACACAAGCGAAAAAACTGTAGAAAGAGACTAGGATTGTGCCTATTCTGTGGTTCAGCTGCACACTGGGTGCAGCACTGCCCTGAGATACCTGCCCCAACCAGGGCCCTGCTTCCAGGAGGGAGTTCTAGTTCTCAAACCTAGCTAGAGGTGAGTTTTGACCTAACCTTAGTATTCATTTTTGAGAATTTTGATGCATCCCTTGCTTGTATGATTTGATACCTTGTGATTGCCTAGTACTGTAGCATGGTTGGTATAACTAGATGAGACCCAAGACTGATATTGCATGCCATGACCCCATAGGTTAAACTTTTCAACTATACGATTCAAATAGGTATCTGAGACTATGATTGCTGGGGGCTTAACCTAGAAGGGGTGCGATCACCTTAAATTTCGAGGACGAAATTTTTATAAGGTGGGTATGATTGTAACACCCAGTTTTCCAGAAGAGGGTAATTTTGATCACTTGTGACATATACTCATATGATCACAGAGTCTTCTTTGAATCCTTATCCCATTTATTGGGTTTCCCAGAATCCCCATTTATGGGACTACTATGTACCACCCTTCGGGGGCTTATCACCCTTTGGCGGCTTATCACCCTTTGGGGGCTTACCACCCTTCGGGGGCTGTTACATAGAATCATAACATAACCTGGTTGGATCCTTGTGTATTAATTAGGGGTACGGGGGAGTATAAATAGCCATGTGAACAATTCCAAAGTAAAATAGCCATGTACGCCTCTTTAGTATAGCCATGTACAAATCAAGTCGTTCACATGTCAACTTTGTACTCTAAATCACTAGTCACTGGTTGCTCTTTACTTATAAAAGATATTTCTATTACAGTTCTCTCTCTCTCTGTTTACATACTGCATTTCTTCAGTATCTATATCTTACTTTACTGCATGATTATATTTTCTAACCTGCTATGAACTGTTGAGATGTATTGTGCTCGCTCCTGTCCTGACTAGACCTGTTAAAAATGTTACAGAGGACGAGGAGGAGGCCTGTGCGGATACCTTTTGTAGGACAACTCTAGCTGACGACTTTACCCTACTGCCTAGACTAGCTTAGTTAGGCTTTATCTTACTTATGTTGTCTTGAGACTAGTAGTTAGACTTTATTTCTGTCTTTCAGAATTGGGGTTGTGTATATTCTTTCATTTTCAGTAGCTGAGACCATGTATTTCTGGATATTGCTGAGATGTTATCTTAGACTTTCTGATCATCTGTATTTTCCTTGAGTTCTTTATCATATCGTGCTTCTTCTTCCTTAGTTGTGATTGAGTTTACCTTCTGCTATGTCACCCCCACTCGGGGAGTATAAACTGCTTAGCTTTATATTGATAGATGTTGTGACCTAGGACAGCGTTCTACCGCCGACACTGCGGCGTAGGCTGGGCGTTGTTTCGCTCTCGTACCCTCATAGTGGGTGCGGGTCATGACACGTTTTTAGTGGTGGCCCATGCAGGTCGAGTTTATGTAGTGGTATTCGAACTAGAGTATCACTACAGCCTGCAGTAGGATTAGGATATTTTTTTTGAGGGTACTCAATTACAGTTAGGATTCCTTGAGAGATTCCTAGGACGACCCTTGAGAATCTTATTTTAACTTCGATTTGAAAACTATCTTCCCTTGATTTGATTTATCTTTACTTTCTGTTGTTGAATTTGATTTTGATGGATTATTGTTGAATTTGAGTTTGTATTTATTGATTTTGATGGAAGATCGTTGAATTTTGAATTTTGATGTTAGTGGTTGAATTTGAGTCTGTATTTTTATGATTTTTTATGGATTATTGTTGAATTTTGAATCTTGATGTTAGTTGTTGTTGAGTTTGTATTTATATGTATATGTACATTTTTTTGGAGTTAATGTATAACCTGATAACATACTTGATGAGGACAGTGAGAAAGGTAAAAGTCTACTTTATTATGGAATTTAGAATTTATTGCAGTCATATTTGCTAGCATGACAAGGACGTAGAGCCTGATATAGCTATACTTATCTTAGTTATGAAATCTAGATTTTCTTGCAGCCATACCGGGTGGCGTGGTAAGAATTCTAGATAACATGATTATAGGGTGTATGCCTTATTATGGACTATATCGTTTATTTCAGCTATGCTTATTGGCGTGGCAGAATTCTGACAACATAATTTTAGGAAGACGCATGTGATTATCAGATTATACCTTAAATATTTTTGAACATGTTTTCTCTACTTTTGTTTCAGTCCTTCAAAAAAAAGAGAGGGAATTATTGTTTGTTTTGTTTATTTTGCTTCTCATTATTTAACTTAGGAGTAGCTTTAGTTGTATTATAAACCTTGTGTAACTTCTTACTATGAATTTCTTTTTAATACAATGAATCTATGATTTTGCTAGACCTTGACTTAGATTTGATATTATAACTCTGGTTTCAAATGGTTCCTTCTTTTAAACAGATAAGCAGAACGAATTTTATCATTATTTTCTTTTTGCCATTATTTCTTGTATTACCTTAGAATATATAATATAGTGGACACAGGTGCTTGCCTGACACGTATGCATGCTACACTTGATCACCAACCTATCTAAATGCATGTTAATATGATTGATGTTAAGTTCTCAAAATTCTAGTATTCTAATATAGTGCAGTATCAGTGACTAGTTCTCTGTTTCTCCATATTAAATTCGTAATTTAATTTTAAATTTCATATTATTAATTTTGCTTACATCACTACACATGTATTTTATATACAGGGTTTTATTTCTTAAAGAGATTGGTTGAGTTGTGTTAAATTTGTCAAACTTGAGACTGTGTACATATTAGCCCTTTAAGTCTAAATTCTAAGTGATTAGTCAAATTGCAGTTCCTTTAATATAATGTTTTGAGCCGTATACATTGTTGTGTAGGTATATAATGTTAGGTTCATACTCTTACATGTTAGGTTGTGGTTGTGATAAATATTTAGTTGGTTTTGATGTTCGAATTTCTCCAAATTTTAAAAACTGAGTACATGTTAACATTTTTACATTGCTTTCAATATGTGTAGTTCAATTTCTAATCTAATATGTAATGTTGAGCTAAACTGAAAGATTGAACCCTTCATTTCAGGTTTTAACCCATGTACACTTGACACTCTACACTAATGTTCACAACTGCCATGAAAACCTAACCCTTCATCTCTATGTTATGTTCACATAGCTATATAGATATATATATACATATAGTTCTGTATACATGTTATAATGTGTGTAGATGCAATTAAATCTCTACCTCTCTATACATATAGGTATACTTATATATATATGGTTAGCTATGCATGTTATGAGTAAATAGCTTGTGCCTTATAGACTGCTTAACCAATATGCCATGAATAGTGTAACTTGATAGCTATAGTTGAGACACAGATCCTCTTATGCACTTTCATGTATAATTCACACAAATCACATAACCTTTACATAATGATTATCTTTTCCCTCTTTAACACATTCTCTATATATATCGTGATTTGGATTTCAATGCTATTGACTTTCGTTCCTTAAACTTTTGTTGTGATTTTTTTTTATGATACCCCTTTATATATTTTATTTATTTTTGATAATTACCAGTTTTCAGATAGGATGGTAGACTGCCGTGCAGCCTTGATGATTGTTGTTTTTATCCTTTCCAGTATGGCACCCATGACCCGAGCCCGTCGCCTGAGAGCAGCTGCAGCTACTGAGAGTGTGCCTCCACCTCCTACTGTTCAGGAGGTAGCGATCCCTCTATCTGATCAGGGGGTGGTGGCACCTCCTGCCATTGAGGAGGTGGTCGTAGCCTCGCCAGAGTGTCACGACCCGCACCCTAGAGTAAGGGCACGAGAAGTGGGTACGTCCAGCCTACGCCGCAGTGTCACAGTGAGAGGGGGTGGTTAATGTATATGACAGTTAACCCTAGTGTGTGAGTTGTGTGTGTGTAGATGAGAGGGTGTGTAGGAGTATATAGGCTAGAATGTGAGTGTGTGTATGTGTATTATTGTAACAGTGAACATATGTGTATGCGGAGGGTGAATGTGTGCACAGTTCATGAAATAGGAGGGAAAGGAAAACAATTCATACAACCCACATTTCAGTTTACAATTTACAGTTTAGTTCAGCTATTTGATGAAATAGGAAAGGAAGAAAAATCAGTGCATTTCAAATCTGTCAAGAAACTGAACCCAGTTTCATACAACCCCTTTTATTCACAGTTTACACTTGAAAACTTAGTAATGCCATATGTATTCAGGTTAACATTTAACTTGAATCTAAATTTCAGTTTACATACCTCCTTCCACATTCAAAACCCAAAAATCAATACACAATCCCAAAATCAGTTTTTAGTCACACTGTTTGCATTTTAGGTTTTCTCATTTGCTAAGTTCCAGGTTTCAATCTCAGTTTCACAACCATAGGAAATTCTCAGATTTTACACTACAACCTATCTAAATTTCAGTTTTCCTTGAGTTAGGTTCACATATGCATAACCCCTCAAAACCCAACTCAAATTCAGTATTCATATTTGAAACTCAGGTAAGTATATATATGTATAGGATTCAGCAGTGGATATGTGTCAATGTGACAAAATCAGTGTATCCTAAATGAACCTATCATTCATCTCACAGGTTAATACATATTTCAGTTAACTGTTTTATAGCTAACACATTCAAAACTCATTCGAAAACCAATTCCTCGTGTTAACATCAAACCCAAATATGCCCAAATGAATCCCAGTTATCTACTCATCTAATAAGGTACTTAAAACATGTACATTTACATATTTAACTATTTAACTTTAGTTTAAACACATCAATTCCCAAATGTAAACACAATATCAGTGTATATATCAAAAACACCAAATTCGAATTGAAAAACCAAATAAATTAATACCTAAAGTGTGCAGTAGGTAGGTACACATCAAACGTGTCATAGGGGATGAATTCGTGTCCACAAACTGGACACAAAGTATCCAGAATCAATTTAATCAAAACAACCAAACATGCAGTGTATGCTGCCTCGTGCACGTGTTCACCTAGGTCTAGGACACGACACAGGTGTCCACGTGTCTCGTGGTCACGTGTCCAGGTTCGCCTAGGGTTGGTCTAGGGTTAGGGTAGCCTACATAGTATCCACGTGTCCTCAGGACACAGTACGAACACAGTATTAGTCGAGAAAACTCGACTGATACACGCTGTTCTGCGCCGCGTCGTGCAGCGATGCAAGTGTCTCGTGGACACGACACGAGCCACGTGGGGCCTCGTGGTCATATCCACGTGTAGCCCAAGTGTTGGGCTACACACTCGTGCAAACACGAGGAGTCCAAGTGTCGTGTCCGCGTGACACGACGCGCGCGAAGTTGGCTCTGTGCGTGTGTGCACTGTCAGTGCACGACCAGTGCACGTGTCCTCGTGTCTTCGATACGACACGAGGTGTCGTAAAATTTTGGGGAAGTGTGCGCAGACACTGCCCCTAGGTGCTGACCAAAATTGGTCGTGTGTCGTGTCGTGTCCATTGAGAACTGGACACGAGGTAGCAGGACAATGTGTGTGGGTGTGCACAGCGTGTTCGTGTCCAATTTGGACATGGAGACGACATAATTTTGTGCTCAGTGTTAGGGTTCTGTGATCTACACCTATAGGGCTAGAAGATTGTGCAATTTGTTTTCGAAAGTATTAACATTTAACTTACAGTGGCAAATCATCAAACACTTGATTTAAAACCTAGATACGTGTCCGATACGGACACCAAACGCAATCTATTTCCTACCAAACTTAGCCTACAGGTCCATGGTACCTAGATGCATGCAACCATGAAGAGAAAACACAATATTAATAGGTTTTAGGGCATGTTACCTATTGAGTGAAAACTCAATGAAAAACCAAGGTAGGGGGGTGTCCTCTTCAAATGATGATGCCCAAAATGCTATGCAACCTTGCTAGCTAGCTCCCCTTAGCACCCTCAATGGTAGGGGATCCCAATGCAAGAAACTAGGCTCAATTTGGAGTTGATTTGGGTATTTGGGGAGGAATTTAGGGAAGAACACAAAAGAGGCAATTAAAATGAATTAAAAATGGTGCAAATGATTAATGGGTTGTATTTATATGGAGGAAAATGTGTGATGGCTGCCATTAGGTTAGGGTTAGGTTTAGGATGAGTGGCTAAGGTTTCTCCAACAATTTCTAGGCAATCTAATGGCTCATAACTAAAGTAGCCTCCTTTAACCTTTAGCCTAAAATATCTCTTTAACAAATATCTAGATATTACACTAATGTGATTACTTAATGAAACCCTCTAACTTAGTCTCTAGGGTCATGATTAACAATCTAGATTAGGCTAACTTCTAGGTCAAGTCTCAATAATTTAACTAACACATATTTAATTAATATAATTTACAATTTCACAAAAGTGTCAAAATGACCAAAATATCCCTAGGCTTAAAAGTAGAAATTTGAAATCCTAAACACATGATTAGGTCTCCTTGGTCATGATTAGTCTTCTAGGTCATGCATGACTAAGGTTACACTAGCAAAACACCAATTTCACATTTCACTCAATTAAATAGTTTTAAAATAACTAAAAATCACCAAAAATCATCTTATGACTAAAATCAAATATTTTAATGATTTAAAAATACAAAAGTTCAAATTTACCCTTATTTTAGAAAAGTGGGTGTTACAAGTCTACCCCCTTAAAAGAATTTCGTCCTCGAAATTAAGATGGTCGTACTCCTCTAGAGTCTCGTCCCCAACAATCATGGTCTCAGAACTTACCTAAATCATACAATTTAAAAGAATGGCATACAGGGTCATGGCATATGGTGGCAGTTGAAAGTATCATCTAGGTATACTAGTCATGCTAAACCCAAACGGTCATAGGATATCAAATCATACAAGCAATCTGGGGTGCTAAACTGGAAAAGTTACAGAAACAACAAATCATCAAGGCTGTAATGCAGTCTATTATTCTATATGAAAACTGGTAAATATAAACAACAGAGAACCAGCTACAAGGGTCACTACTCAAAAGCCAGGGCTATACTATCATTCCTAAGACAAAGGCCTATTCACAACTCATCAAATCATCATACTAAGAAAGAGTTTATAACTAATGAATTTCTACAAGGAATTAGACTAGTCAACTAAAGTTATCCCTACTCCTAAGTTATTTGATGATGGAAAACAAATTTTTTTTTAACAGAAGAGAAATGAAAGAGGTGATACTTTAAAAACCTTCAAGATATAATCTGATAATCACTTGCGTCTGTCCAAAATCATGATACTCAGAATCCTCGCCATGCTAGTAAGCAAGGCTGCAATGAACGGTAGAGTCCATAACTTGGGTATGCATTTCTATGATCATGTCGTCTGGAATCCTCGCTATGTCGACTAGTATAGCTGCGAGAAGTTCCAATCTCTTGATCAAGATATGTACATCGGAAGTCAGGTCCCTATGTTCTTGCCACGCCGGCTAATTTAGCTGCGGTAAACTCTAGGTTCCATAATAAAGTAGACGTTTTACCATCCCTGTCATTTCCGTCAACATATGTTATCAGAAGATACCGTAACTCGGGTCATAAAATTCATCTCGATAAGAAAATCAAATCAACAACGATCTATCAAAATCAAATTCAAATATCAAGGAGTAAGGGTAAATCAAAACAAAAGAAAAGGATTTCAAATTTGAAGTTCAGAATGAGATTCTAAAGGGTCATCCCAGGAATCTCTCAAGGAATTCTAACTGTGATTGAGTATCCTCTCATTCTAATACCTTACTTCCTATATTCTATCGCAGGTGCGCAGCAGTACAACAAATCGCCGCACGACCACGACTTCGCACAAATACGAATCTCGACCTGCATGGGCCACCACTGAAAACGTGTCACGACCTGCACCCTAGAGTAAGGGCACGAGAAGTGGGTACGTCCAGCCTACGCCGCAGTGTCACAGTGAGAGGGGGTGGTTAATGTGTATGACAGTTAACCCTAGTGTGTGAGTTGTGTGTGTAGATGAGAGGGTGTGTAGGAGTATATAGGCTAGAATCTGAGTGTATATATGTGTATTATTGTAACAGTGAACATATGTGTATGAGGAGGGTGAATGTGTGCACAGTTCAGAAAATAGGAGGGAAAGGAAAATAATTCATACAACCCACATTTCAGTTTACAATTTACAGTTTAGTTCAGCTATTTGATGAAATAAGAAAGGAAGGAAAATCAGTGCATTTCAAATCAGTCAAAAAACTGAACCCAGTTTCATACAACCCCTTTTATTCACAGTTTTCAATAGATATATGGTTAGCCATGCATGTTATGAGTAAATAGCTTGTGACTTATAGACTGCTTAACCAATATGCCATGAATAGTATAACTTGATAGCTATAGTTGAGACGCAGATCCTCTTATGCACTTTCATGTATAATTCACACAAACCATATAACCTTTACATAATGATTAGCTTTTCCCTCTTTAACACATTCTCTATATATATCATGATTTGGATTTCAATGCTATTGAATTTCGTTCCTTAAACTTTTGTTGTGATTTTTTTTTTATGATACCCTTTTATATATTTTATTTATTTTTGATAATTACCAGTTTTTAGATAGGATGGTAGACTGCCGTGCAGCCTTGATGATTGTTGTTTTTATCCTTTCCAGTATAGCACCCATGACCCGAGCCCGACGCCTGAGAGCAGCTACAGCTACTGAGAGTGTGCCTCCACCTCCTACTGTTCAGGAGGTAGTGATCCCTCTATCTGATCAGGGGGTGGTGGCACCTCCTGCCATTGAGGAGGTGGTGGTAGCCTCGCCAGAGAGTCTTCCTTTATCTCCTGTCGTTCAGGAGAGAGCTGTAAATTTGCCTGAGACCGAGAGCCTTTCCCTATCCCTTGGGATGGTACTCCCTACTGTACCACCCGGAGGTTTGTTACTTGACGCAGCCCAGATGTTTGGATATTTCCAAGAGAGGCTGTTGGAGTCACAGAGAGTTCATGGGGAGGCCATGAGGGAGCAAATCCAGAGGTTGCTACGTCTGCGGGACTCTGTGCTTCCAGGAGGAGAGCATAGCTCCAAGAGGGCGAGGAGCTGTACCCAGTCCTACCCAGAGTTTGAGGAGTACCCATAAATCCAGCCTATATCATCATACCCAGCCCAGTCTCCTGTCCAGCAGAGGCCAGCTGAGCCAGAGCCTATCTGTGCCTACTACAAGAAGTCTGGACACAAGCAGAAAAACTGTAGAAAGAGACTAGGATTGTGCCTATTCTGTGGTTCAGCTGCACACTGGGTACAGCACTGCCCTGAGATACCTGCCCCAACCAGGGCCCTACTTCCAGGAGGGAGTTCTAGTTCTCAGACCTAGCTAGAGGTGAGTTTTGACCTAACCTTAGTATTCCTTTTTGAGAATTTTGATGCATCCCTTGCTTGTATGATTTGATACCTTGTGATTGCCTAGTACTATAGCATGGTTGGTATAACTAGATGAGACCCCAGACTGATATTGCATGCCATGACCCCATAGGTTACACTTTTCAACTGTACGATTCAAATAGGTATCTGAGACTATGATTGCTGGGGGCTTAACCTAGAAGGGGTGCGATCACCTTAAATTTCGAGGACGAAATTTTTATAAGGTGGGTCGGATTGTAACACCCAGTTTTCCAGAAGAGGGTAATTTTGATCACTTGTGACATATACTCATATGATCACAGAGTCTTCTTTGAATCCTTATCCTATTTATTGGGTTTCCAAGAATCCCCATTTATGGGACTACTATGTACCACCCTTCAGGGGCTTATCACCCTTTGGGGGCTTACCACCCTTCGGGGGCTGTTACATAGAATCATAACATAACCTGGTTGGATCCTTGTGTATTAATTGGGGGTACGGGGGAGTATAAATAGCCATGTGAACAATTCTAAAGTAGAATAGCCATGTACGCCTCTTTAGTATAGCCATGTACAAATCAAGCCGTTCACATGTCGACTTTGTACTCTAAATCACTAGTCACTGGTTGCTCTTTACTTATAGTAGATATTTCTATTACAGTTCTCTCTCTCTGTTTACATACTGCATTTCTTCAGTATCTATATCTTACTTTACTGCATGATTATATTTTTTAACCTGCTATGAACTGTTGAGATGTATTGTGCTCGCTCCTGTCCTGACTGGACCTGTTGAAAATATTACAGAGGACAAGGAGGAGGCCTGTACGGATACCTTTTGCAGGGCAGCTCTAGCTGACGACTTTATCCTACTGCCTAGACTAGCTTAGTTAGGCTTTATCTTACTTATGTTGTCATGAGACTAGTAGTTAGACTTTATTTCTGTCTTTGAGAATTGGGATTGTGTATATTCTTTCATTTTCAGTAGCCGAGACCATGTATTTCTAGATATTGCTGAGATGTTATCTTAGACTTTCTGATCATCTGTATTTTCCTTGAGTTCTTTATCATACCGTGCTTCTTCTTTCTTAGTTGTGATTGAGTTTACTTTCTGCTATGTCACCCCCACTCGGGGAGTATAAACTGTTTAGCTTTATATTGATAGATGTTGTGACCTAAGACAGCGTTTTACCGCCGATACTGCGGCGTAGGCTGGGCGTTGTTACGCTCTCGTACCCTCACAGTGGGTGCGGGTCGTGACAGTTCTACCACCGACACTGCGGCATAGGCTGGGCGCTGTTACGTACTCGTACCCTCACAGTGGGTGCGGATAGTGACACGTTTTTAGTGGTCGCCCATGCAGGTCGAGTTTATGTAGTGGTATTCGAACTAGAGTATCACTACAGCCTGCAGTAGGAATTAGAATATTTTTGAAGGTACTCAATTACACTAGGAAAAACTCTTAATCAGATTCCTTTTATCTAAATTACTGCTTATTGTTTTTCCTTGAATATTAACTGTTCTCCTTGATTTTTTGCTTCATTCTCTGTAATTGCTTCTTGTTTTGATCTGTCTTCATAATGGTTATGGAGACACGATCTCATCGCTCCGGTCCAGGGAATACTATCGAGAGGCTGGCCACCTCTCGTCCTGTTCATCAGGGCCTCGAGACTACAGCTCCTGTTGTGCCGACTCAGGTTGGCGTTTCTGCTACATTGGAGGTGCACCTTCGTCTGTACAGAGACCTTTTCCCGTTATTTTTGATTTCTCTTAGCAGCAGCGTTTCATACAGCATCAGCAGTAGACCAGGGGAACCAGCAGGGGCGAGCTATCGTCAGGATAGTCAAGGATACATAGACCATTGGAGATCTTGCTACAGGTTCCGATCTTCTCGATTCCATTTCCACAATTGCCTCTTATAACTATCTTGATATTCGATTCCATCTGCTTCTTGTTAACTGATCAATTTGTTCTGTTGTTCTTGTGTTATGTTTGTTTTTCTTCTGAGAAAATCATATGGGCTAGGTCACCTCAATCATGGGATCTAGAATCTTCGATAGTCGTGTTAGCTGGCATAGTGAGGACATATAGTCAGATTTTGGACGTATTTCTCGGGTGTGGAAATTTAAGGTTTTTGCCGTCGCATGCGACAATGCGAAAATTTTAAATACCATGAACCTAGAGATATGTACCTTAGTCAAGGACTCTGTGATTATCGTAGCCTTGCTCACTAGACGAAGACTCCGAGTAACATGATTTTGGACAGACGCATATGATTATCAGATTGTATCTTGAAGGTTTTTGAACATCATACCCTTCTGTTGTTGTAAATAACTTAGGAGTAGGGATATTTTAGTTTTGTAGAGCTTATTCATAGGTGGTTCCTTCATAGTATAATGATATGATGACTTGTAGAGTGTCTGTACCCTAGAGGTGATAGTTAGCATTAGTATTAGAATAGTAACCCATTGCAGATAATTCTCCTGTTATCTATAATACCAACAAGTTTACATATAGGATGTTAGTATGCCATACAAACTTGATGATTGATTATTGTTTTCCTTTACCCTTCCAGTGAGACACCCATGACTAGAGCCTGCCCTTGAGTATAGTTGTAGTTTCACCTAAGACTGAGAGTTCTATATATATAGATAGATTGCAAATGATATACTTAGGATATATGTAATGGGTTGTTGTTCCTGAGCTTATGTATATGTGGAATTTGGGATTTGTGTGCTTAGATTTTGGGTATCTAGTTATGGGTGACTTGATAGGATTTGGGAAGTTAAGAGTTAGTCTATTATAGAGCTTTCTTTTGCTAATTTCTAGTTGCCAACACTTAGATAGCTAGCATAGGTAAAATCCTAAGAAGTTGACCAATTGTTGACCCAGTGCTTGGATGTGGACAAATTTATTAGTTGATGACTAGTGGTTGATCCTTGACTATGTTTGACCTAGAAGGACTACTACCATTTTAATTTCGAGGACGAAATTTTTCTAAGGTGGGTAGACTTGTAACACCCAGTTTCTAAAATGAAGGTAATTTTGAAATTTTTTGTTTTAATTTATTTAATTATGATATTTAATTAATAATATGATTTTTAGTGATTTTTAATCATTTTAAAACTATTTAAATATCATGACTTGTGATTTTGATGTGCAGCTAGTGAAACCCTAGTGACTGCATGACCTAGAGCCTAACCATGTCATTAGGATATTTAATTATCATTTTTAGCCTAGGAGTAATTTGGTTATTTTGACTTATTTGATTATTTATTTTATTGGTGAATTCTAGTTTGACTTTGACTTGTTGAGACCTAGTGGACTAGCCTAGAACCTAACCCTAGCTATGGTGAGACCCTAATCTTACTTAAGTCGACTTGGTTTTGACTTGAGTGATTTAGCTCTTGAGAAATTAGGAAGGATTTTAATGTTGGACTTAAGGCTAAGATAGAGAGCCCATTGCTCATGTGACTTGGCCCATGGCCCATGACTTATAACCCTAACCCTAATTTTTACTCAATATGACCAGCCACTTAGGGCTCTCCCAACCCTATAAAGTCATCTCCTCCATGTTCTTGCCTCTTTTGTTATGTTTCAACATTTTGAAGAATGAGAGGTATAGGAATCTTCCTCAAGCCCTAGTTTCTTCATTTTAATTCCTTTTCCCCTCTAGTCTTTTGTATTAGTTCCTAATCCAGCTCTATTTCATGTCCATGGAGAGAAATCTCAGGTTTGAACCAAATTGGAGCATTTGGCTATCAAGGAGAACACCCCCATTTGAGGCTTTTCTTGCAATTTGCACATATAGGTAAAACCCCTTAAATTGTATTTAAATTCCGATTTCTTTGCATATTAGGCTAGCCCTAAGTGTCCCCTAGCTGTCCCTAGAAATTGGGCACAATTCGTGTCCTTTTGGTGTCCGTATCGGACACGTATCAAAGTGTGTGTATAAGTGTTTGTTGAAATGTCACATAGGTTTTTATTTTTGATTTTTGTAAAACTAATTACATAGATACCTAGGTCTATATGTGTATGATAATTCTTGTGAAGACTGAGCACATTTTCGTATCGAAAACGGCCGTGGGCACGCTGCACGACACAGCGCACGGGTGCCCTGCTACTCGTGTCCTGTTTTTCTGTGGACACGCCACGGGGATACTTCATCTTCGACACAGAGGTGGGGGCCATCACTGACAGACCCCTCTCGAGTCTTATGGGCTCTCTTGTCGTGTCGGACACGGAATCCATCGTGCACCGGTTTGAACTCCACATGTACAGTCAGAATTTAGGTTCGGATACCCACTTCTTGTCCAGTCCTGACACGACGAGGACACGAATCAGGGTGTCGACCCTCTAGACATATGTCCCCCCTAACCCTAGACACGAGCACGTGGCCTCTCGATCTCTGTGTCGAGTCCAAATCGATTTGACACGGCTGCACGAGGCGGCTCTGTGCAAAGAACTGTGCCTGTGTGTTTTGATTGACTTGGATACCTCATGTCCTGTTTATTGGACACGAATGCATCCCTTTGACACGCAAACAAATGTACTTCATGTTGGCACATTATGATTTGTATTTAATTAGGTTTTCCACATGATCCTTGGGTTCGAAATGGATTTTCTGATACGTGACTGTTAATTTAAATCTGGAAATTCGAATGTGATTTATCTATTTTCTTTGTGTGTGTATAATTCGATCGTTGTGCACCTATATGCATCTGGTATTAGCTAACATATTATGGTTGTGTTTAGCATAGGGAAGGAGCTTTGAATTTGCATTTTTGGGTTTGGAATCTCATTAACTGATACATGTAATACACCCTGTTTGTGAACTGAACTGATATAGGCATAAGCTGAACCCTTCATGTACCTGAACAAGAATGACCTATACACGCATTGAACCACACTAAAATCTGAACACTTGACACATCTGCACTTATGCAAAACCTAAAGGCAACTGCAACCAGAGTATGAACAGGAGGTAGGATGATGCACTGTTTTGAATAAACTGAGTTCTTGGGTTGATTTGAAAACTGAGATTTGTATGAATGTATTATATATTGATATAGGCTTGAGTGTGGGTTAGGCCATAGTGTTCATCCTTGAGGATGTGCTGCACTTTGATATAATATACTGCCATCTAATGTGTGTCCTGTATCAGTGGTCTCCCATCCACCTCTTTAGAGTATTGCTCCAATCTATTTTACCGATAGGTATAGCATATAGTCGTATGCATATACATATATGTTAGTTTATGATATGTAAATATTGTGTGTTGGTGTCGAGTAGAACAAATTGATAGTGAGAGTGCCTAGGTTGTGAGGGTTATAGAAGAGTGAAGATTGAGGAGAGTATCAGTCAAGAGGCCTTGTGAAGGTAAGTGGATAGGAGAGGTAATTGTGTGAGAAGAGTAGGGGGTTACCTCAGATAACTGTAACCTGAGAAGCTGAGATTGACATGTTCCAAACACACACACCACTGCCTTCACTCAATACCTGAGAACACATGAAGCACTGGTTCACATCCTCTCCCCTTTCAATTTTAGGTTTGATTTAAGTTGTGTATTAATTTGGTTTTGTTGACAATTGTGTTGGGATTGGAATATAGAAACTGTCATTGAGTTTTTCCTGAGAACACCCTATTTTCCTGAGATTAACCCATTGTCATTGCCATGTATTTTCTGAGTTCACACACAAATTCCTGAACTATACACCATTGACACCCTATAAACTATTATGTGAACCACACACACGTATTCCCCACTGTTTACATTGACACTGTTTTCCTCTAAATGTCTAAACCCCTCTTTATTCATAACTTGTAACTGACCACACATTGTTTTGATCACACACATACTATATAAATGTACACATAACCTTGACACATTGCCCTATATGTGTGTTCTTCCCTTCTAACCCTATCTATATATATAAACATGCATGTATTGTATAGAGTATTGTAGTATCTATATATATGTAATATATAGGTGGCATATTATATACAGGCCTAGTATTGTATGCTAATATATGCATGTATGTTCACACTAGCTCATTGAAATGTGCCTATGAATGCCTAATGTATATATAGTTGATTGCCTAAATGTATATCTAGTGTATGCAATATATGAGTTATATATATAATATAAATTATGTGATTGTGGTTTGGTTTATAGGCATGATATAGCCTATAGCCTAGGACTCATAGCCTATGGGTGTGTCTGTATGCCTAGTGAATGTCTATTTAGACTTGTATAGTCTTGAATTGGTGTGTGCTTACTAGAATAGACTAGTATAGACTTGTTTGACTTAGTTGACCTAGTTTGACTTCTAGAGCTGACTAGAGTTGACCAAGTGTTGACTATAGTCTAGCCTGACCTAGACAGCATGCAGATGCATTGTATATTCATTTATCACCCCTGTATACATCTTGACTTGTGTTGCTCAACTAGGAGTCAGGTACCTCATCTCGGACAGTACATTTACTTCAGACATTCAGATACCAGGCGAGTACATTCTCTGACCGTTTCATACTTGTCTGGATTTACATTCTTGCTCTAGATTACTGTACTTGATGCTGACACGATTGTTATCACGGATTGGTACTATATGGATCTTCTTTGAGACGTTACCATTGTACAACTATTGTATAATATTGTACAACTATTGTATAACATTGTACATCTATTGTATAACATTGTACACTATTGTATAAGATAATGTAACTGGAGTGGATCCTTGTGTATTGATTGGGGAGGGGGAGTAGAATTGGTTATGTAATCAAATCCTATTGTACAATATTGTATAACTATTGTATATGTCTATTATGCACTCACGTACAATGGAGTTACCATTGCATTGTCCTAAACCGTTTACATAACCATATTGTACTCTAAATCACATATTGCTTACAGTTCTTACTTATCATATATAGATATTTCCTATTATCAAATCTCTGCTGTTTTTTATATACATTCTTCTTTCAACGTTTCCTGTATCTTACTCTATTGCATGTTTTATATTTCCTAACTTGATATGAACTGCGTGAGATGTTTTGTGCTTGCTTCCGTCCTGACTGGACCTGTTAAAAATTTTACAGAGGATGATGAGAAACCCTGTACCCCTTACTATGGAGCTTGCCTAGATGACACTCGCGACCTGGACCCCTGGGGAGGTTCAGGCAGCTGCTGAGGATGATACCCATGCTTAGTGTAGATAGTCTAGTCTGTTCCTTACTTTTATGTTAGTAGTTGGCTGGATTCAGAGTTGTATTATTGTGGAGACTGGTAGTTTATTTTATCTGATGTTTATGGAGATGTTATTTTAGACACTTAGACTTCTATCTGATTGTATCCCTGTGGATTCATTTTGTTCCATATCTATCTATCTCCTTATCGTATTCTACCTTAGATGTGATTGAGACTGTGTTGCTATGTCACCTCCATTCGGAGTGTATATACTGTACAGGTACCTTTATATTGTTAGATGTTGTGACCTAGGACAGCGTTCTACCGTCGACACTGCGGCGTAGGCTGGGTACTGTTACGTACTCGTACCCTCACAGTGGGTGCGGGTCGTGACAGACTTAGCGATTAGGGTTCAGACTCAAGCTCGGACTCGGATTCGGGCCCAAGGGCACAAAGTAGCATTTTGATGGCACACTTTGCACTTTGCACTTCACTTTGCACTTTGCACTTTGCACTTAGTACGTCAGCGTCGTCACATTGTGCTTGTGCCCATTTGTTGCGCACGTGCGTGAGCTTTATTTACGAGGTGCATGCGCGGGCGCTGAGCGGCTATGCGTGTTTGCGCGTATATGCTGCTGCACTGTTGTGCGTAAGTATGCATGAGTTGTTGCACTGCTGGGCCTATGCGCGCATATGCACAAACAGCGCTGGCACATGACTCTGCTGATTGCGGAATTTGGAATATCAATCTTTCTTCTAAGAGTTGGTACTTTAGTCCTACATCGACTAGGAGTGGAGATAGGATTTCCACCATTCTCTATAAAAAGAGTCCTCATGCCTCCTTTTGGATATATACAAAAAATGAAATTAAAGGAGTCCAAAGAGTCCGTTCGAGTCACACACAAAGGTGACTACGAGCGTTCCAGAAGTTCTCTTGTGAACTTGTTGGTTTCTGGAAACGGATCGTGTAAGGGCAAATATTGCATTGAGCAATGATAATCTTTATCCAGTAAGAGTAATAATTTTTTGATCTATCTTCTTCTCCTTCATTCTTCTACTTGTAAACGTTATTTCTCAATTGCAACAACGTTTGCAAGGAAGAAGGGGTTTTATTTTGTAATACGTTCTATCACAATTGCAACAACATTTGCAAGGAAGAGCAGTATTGATATTCAACCAGTTGTAATCTGATAGTATTTCGTTGGAATCAAGTAATTCAGAGGGAAACACATCTGCGTGAACTTCTGATATCGACTACAACTTCATGATTAAATAGAGAGTGGATCTCCTAGGAGGTCTTGCATGAATATCTGTTATTGGCCCATGTTCTACCATCTTTGATCTACCTCGAAAATAACATCCCTTATATCAACTGGTATCTGCATGGAGATTCAAGTTTCAGTAGCTTCATCACTGTAATACTTAGAGATGGTGATCAAGATACTATCAACTCATGTTTATATCTATTACGGTCTATATGGAAGGCTCGCAATGAGTATCTTTCACCAAAAACCTACCAATAGTTAGCACCATCAAAGCTTCCCAATGAATTATGAATGTAATCCAAGGAGCTAAGGTCAATGAAGCAAATTCAGCCTACATACATCAGAGTAATCAATCAGAAGATAAGTGGCACCCACCTCAAAACTATTACAAAATTAACTTTGGTGGGGCTTTCCTTGATAATGTGATGGTTGGAGCTGCAATACTGAAAGATGCTGGTGGCCAATTTCTTGGAGCTTCATCCACATGCCAGATGGAAGGATCCCCGTTAGAGGCAGAACGTCTTGAGCTCTCATTATCTCTCAATCTGTGCAGAAGGAAGAAGATCAAGGAAGTTCTCATTGAGGGCGACTGCAAGGTGCTGATAGATTCTGTCACACACATCAATCTGGCTATCCTCTGGAGAGTGCGACATGTGATAAAAGAGAGCAGGGCATCTCGTAAGCAAAATAATGGAATCTCTTAGTTATGTTTCAAGGAATTCTAATAAGGTGGCTCATGCTCTGGCTGCAGAATCTCTACTACAAAAATAGTTTTCTTCCATTTGTTCACATGAAGAACAACCTCTATCTATGTATAATAGCTCATCTCTGTAATGCTAGGAGCTATTCAAGCACCGTGTTTTAATGAAATGATGTTCATTTGGCAGGAAAAAAAAATTATGCAGTGTGATTTTTTGTCACGACCCGCACCCTATAGTAAGAGCACGAGAAGTGGTTACGTCCAGCCTACGCCGCAGTGTCGGCGGTAGAACGCTGTCCTAGGTCAATCATCTAACAATATATAAGGTACCTGTACAGTATATACACTCCGAATGGAGGTGACATAGCAGAATACAGTCTCAATCACATCTAAGGCAGAATGATAAGATAGATAGATAGATAGATAGATAGATATGAACTGAAATAAATCCACAGAGATACAACCAGATAGAAGTCTAAGTGTCTATGATATCACAAATCCAGAATATCCCAAATATCAAATATAGTAATCCTGAATGTAATATAAGAAAAGACATCCTAGTCTAAAGGAGTGTCGTCCACTGCTAAGGGGTCCTGCTACTGATTTGGGTCACAACAGTCCTCTAGGGTAGTCCGATAATAGGTGGGACAGCACGCCTCGTCCTCATCCTCCGTAATATTTTAACAGGTCCAGTCAGGACAGGAGCGAGCACAATACATCTCAACAAATTATAACAGGATAGGAAATATAATCATGCTAGAGAGTAAGATACATAAAATTGAAGAACATCATAATATAAAAGAGAGACTGTAAGTAAATATCTACAATATATATAAGAGAGGTAAATAGTGCTAGTGATTCAGAGTAAATATCTACAATATTTCTACAATATATATAAGAGAGGTAAATAGTGCTAGTGATTCAGAGTACAAGATGAACATGTGAACGGCTGGAGGGTGATTCATGACTATACTAAAGAGGTGATTCAGGACTATTCTACTTTGAAATTATTCACATGCTCAGTTTCTACTCCCCCATCCCCAATCAATACACAAGGATCCAGTCAAGTTACGTTAAGATTCATGACTATACTACTTTGTCCATAAAGGGTGATTCAAGAGTGATTCATGAATAGATTCGTGAAGGCTCTGTGATTCATGAGAGTACATGAATCACAAGTTGATACATGAAGATTCATGATAATAGAAGCATGAGATACATGATGTAAGTGAAACACACGAGACAAAAGTATCTGATGCTCCCGAGGGGGATAACATCTCATGAAGGGATCCATATAGTACTAATCCGTGTTACCAACGTGTCAACATCAAGTAAAATAATCTAAAGCAGGAAATATAATCCTAAACAAGATATAAAATGATCAGAGAATGTACTCGCCTGGTATCCTGAATATCTGAAGAGAATATAATGTCCGATGAGTGGTGTCTGTCTCCTATAGAACAGTACAAGTCACTACATGTCTAAAATAATAAAATAGACTGCTATAATACATCTACATGATGTTTGGGGTCAATCTAGGTTAAAGTCAACCTTTGGTCAACTCTAGTCAACTCTAATAATCAAACTAGGTCAACTCTAGTCTTGTTAGGTCAAACAAGGTCAAACAAGGTTAAACTAGGTTAAACTAGTCTAGGTTGGTCTAACCTAGGCTTAACAAGTCAATCTAGGTCTCTAACCAATTAGCCTAGCAAGCACACACCAATCAAGTCACACAAGTTTACATAACCCAACTCATGTGTATATATCCATATGCCATAGGCCATTTCACCTAGGCTATGAGCCATATACACATATAGGCCACACATATATCAATTACCATATATACATACCAATTTCCTACATGTCTATATACATACTATTTATATAGGCAAAAGTAATATTTATGTTACATTATATTATCACATTAGTATATATATTACACTCACATTTATATATATATATATGTAAATAGACATATAGGGTAGCTATATAGGTACTAGATTACATATTCATATTTACATTTAGAAATAGACGTGTGTGTGTGTGTCATGTGGTACATGTGTCCTGTGTGGGTTTGTGTGTGTAGATAGATGAGTGAGTGTGTGTGTAGGAATGTAGTGTGACAGGAATAGCTAATAGGAAAACAGGTTTCAGTTTTTAGGTAATGTGTGTGTGGATGTGTGTAAATACTATGTATCAATGTGTGTGTAATAGGCTATGTGTCTCAGGTCTTAACAGTGGAATGTGGGCATAACACTATGTTCTCAGAAATTCAGCACATCCTATAGTGTATTAGTATGCCTGTGTGTGTGTTACATATGAAAATGCATAGGAAAACAGTGGGTTATACAATGTATAAACTGACAGAAAACATAGAGTGAAGTATGTGTGTAACATAGATGAATCAACACAATAAGAGTTCAATTCCAACCAATGCAAATTCGAAACCAATCCCTACCACAAATTATAATCCTATTGAACTTAAACTTCAACAAAAGATAGGAAGGTCACATGGTAATTTGAATCAAATTAGGAAAATACCACAGCTTCAGTAAAATGACAGTTGACAGCTACACATTAGCTAAATCCCATTCAAAAACCCAATTTTAACCCAAATCACAAACCCAGCATGATCATCATTCATTACATATGTAGGTGAACCTAACTAAATCATTTAACATCATTAAAACAGATAATTATGCAATTTAAAACCCAGAAAATCAACTCAGTGAAGTGTATCAGTCGGGTATCGGGATTTTGGGAATTTTATGATTTCGAATTCAAATAACATAGTAAAATGCCAAGTAGTGGTTGGTAAACATTGACACATGTGAGAGAGTGTTAGGAAGTGTCATCGTGTCCAAGAACTGGACACGAATCGAGTCCAAACACCCACACGACACACAGACTGAAAATAATGCACTGCTGCATCGTACACGCGTTCACAGAGGTCGTGGACACGACACACGACACGTGTGGCCACGTGGTCTTGTCCACGTGTAGCCCACGTGTCAGGCTACACATTAGACACCCTGTGAGGTGTCCACATCGTGTCCACAGTGGACACGAGCGCGTGTTTGTGCGCGTGTCTGCGCGTGTTTGCTGTTAGTGCACGACAGCGCGTGTCCAGTACGGGCGGGACTGTACCGCATGTCATGCATCATCTGCTCCCAAATTTTGGGACATGATGTCAGACAGTGCCCGCTTCTCCCCACAAAATTTTGTGTCCTCACGTGTCCTATACAGTTAGTTCTAGGGCCCGATAGGTAGGACACTGAACCGAGTCTCGTGCAGCGTGTCTAACACAAAAATTCGACACAAAATGACACGAAATTAAATTCAGTATTCAAAAAAATTCACATACACATATTGATCTAGGGATCTATGTAATTAGTTTTACAAAAAATGAAAATAAATTCCTAAGAGGCATTTTAACAAATACCTAACAATACACCATGATACGTGTCCGATACGGACACCAAATGGACACAAAATTAGCCCAAATTTTAGGGACATCTAGGGGACTCCTAGATCTAGCCCTAAATACAAAGAAACAAGGAAAAAGAATGGGTTTGAGTGGTTTACCTAATGAGTGTCAAACTCAAAAAAGTTCCAAATGGAAGGAATCCAAATAACAACTCCCAAGCTCCAAATTGCACAAAAACTAAGATGAATCTCCAAAAACAGTAAATAAACAATAATTAGATCCTAATGCAAAAGACTAGAGTCAAAAAGGATTTGAAATAAATTTATTAGGATTTTATGAAAGTAGGGATTTACCTTTCCTTCAAAAATCTAGGTTGAGCACAAAATAGGCAAGAACAAGTGGAGGAGGCATTAAATAGGTGGGAAACCCTAGGTCGCCGGCCATGAGTGGGTTGGTTGGGGTTTGGGCTTAGGTCATGGGCCTATGGCTTAATTACATAAGTCATTGAATGGAAAATTATAAGTCATTGAGTTAAGTAATAAGTCATGAAACTATTTCACTTAATCTTAATCCTCCTATTTAAAACTAGTTTCTAATGACTAAAATAGGTTAACTTAAGTTAGACTAGGGTCACCATAGCTAGGGTTAGCTTCTAAGCTAGTCTAAAAGTCTTAATAAGTCAAAGTCAAAGATAGAAAACTCCAATTCAATAAATTAATTAAAAATTCAAAATTTTACCAAATGACCAAAATACCCTCAAGCTAAAATGTGGTAGTGACAAATCTACCCTCCTTCAAATAATTTTGTCCTTGAAATTAAAAGATGAAACTAAACTGATGAGAATGATAGACAACCATACCTCAAGGTCCAAAAAGATATGGATATCGCTCGCGCATCTCATCCTCCCGCTCCCAGGTAGACCCTCCTGCAGGATGATGCCTTCATACGACACGAACCAAGGGTATCACCTGGTTTCTCAGTACCTTCTCTCGGCGATCCAGAATCTCTACTGGGTGCTCTGGATAACTGAGAGTAGGTCCCACCTTAATCTCCGAATGGTCAAGTACATGGCTAGGGTCAGCCACATACTGTCTCAACTGTGACACGTAGAATACGTTATGGACACCCACTAGTGTAGGTGGCAAGTCTTGCCTGTATGTCACGTCACCGACTCTTCCGCTGATCACGAAAGGTCCGATGAAGCGCGGGCTAAGCTTCCCACCTCCACCAAAATGTATGGTACTACGAGTCGGAGATATCCTCAGAAAACCATGTTTCCGACCTAACACAAACAAGGTCTCAAGTTACTAAATAATCAAACATGATCAACAAACACAACAACAACCTACTTCTCATCCTATCTCCAGTCAAACTAAGTCAAACATGGTCAATGGTCAACTATTGGTCATCAACTAGTCAATTTGTCAACATCCAAGTACTTGGTCAACAATTGGTCAACTTCTTAGGATTTTACCTATGCTAGCTATCTAGGTGTTGGCAACTAGAATTAGCAAAAGAAAAAACCCTATAATAGACTAACTCTTAACTTCCTAATCCTATCAAGTCATCCATAACTAAATACCTATAAGCTAAGCACACAAATCCCAATACCACATATACATAAGCTCAAGAACAACAACCCATCACATATATCCTAAGTATATCATATATATATATATATATATATATATATATATATATATATATATATATATATATATATATATATATATATACAAAAAAAAAAAAAAAAAAAAAAAATATATATATATATATATATATATATATATACTAATCATCAAAGGAATAAAGTAGACTAAACTTATAAGGGTCTGTACAAATGCTTAAAAATTAGGCTAAGGATGAATGGTCTGAATCATTAATGTAGGCAAAAGGGAATGATGCTAAGGAGACTAAAATTATAAGCAAAAGTACAGGACATTAGGGTCCACTTGTAAAGTTAAAGTGAAAGGAACCTACAAGGTAACTGAAACATGCCTTTAGATCAAACCTGGCCTCTCCTCTCTATCTGGACTGAACACCTACTAAACTACATGCAAGACTGTTTCACTTAACAAAATGCCTGGAAATCGGATTTTGAAAACGAGAAAAAGTACAAGAAGTACAAATTTGATTCTGGGAAGTATTGCTATGGAAGTCTGATCTGTAAATGATCACTTTGTTCCTTGGACCATACGATGATGATGAAGATCACTGCTAGAAGATGAACAGTTGGAAGAACTAAGTCACCAGAAAGGTATCGACGCACTTGGGCACTGATGGCGAGGCCGAATGCTTTCCTGCTTTGCTTCACTCTGTTCTGGAAGAAAAGTTGAAGAAGAATGCTCCAAAAAATCAAAGTCTCTGGGCTCTGATCTCTATGTCTTCTCCCTTCTCTCTCTGTGTGTCTGTGTGAGAAAAATAAGTCTATTTATAGACTTGGGCTCTTGTGCGTAAAAACTCAGCAAAAGTTCCGTCTTTACGCTAACAAATGCCACCCATGACCGAAGTCATCCTCTGCATACGTTGACACGTGTCCCATCATTTCAGTAAGAATAGGATGCACGTACACACGTTCTTCGAGATGTGTGGCATGAAAGCCATGTAGGCAAACCACGTTCCAAATTGGTGAAGAAGAATAGGGCGTAAAAACAACCCCAATATACTCTGAGCGTAAAGAAGTAGACTAGGCATAAAATAGCCCTGCCATGGGCTTCTCGCGTAAAGTGGTTGTTAAACAACCTTGAACGTAAAAGTAGCCCAAATAAACTTTATGCACACGTCAATATTTGAGCATAAAAACTCATATAGTCTCCATGCGTAAAAGAAGCCATCTTGTGAGCGTAAAATAGCCCAGTCCACATACTAAACGACATCATTGGTCTCTGTGTAAAACAAATCCCTTCGAATTCTATGATATATGCCATCATTAAATCTTCATGTCAGACTTTACATTAAATGCAAGACTTGACAGCTTTGTCCAGCGTAAAAGCGGCTAGCCTATCTTAGGCATAAAACCATTGGCTTGACCCTGGCGTAAAACCATTGACTTGACTCTTGCGTAAAACCATTGGCTTGACTCTGGCGTAAAGCGATTAGCCTGTAATAATAGATCATGTTGAGTGGAATGCTTCTATCTCTTTGACTCATTCCATGAAGCACTTTTTACGCTCCTACAAGACCCCCTTCAAAGTTTTCAAATATCTTCAAAATTTGAAACACTTTGAACAGAAGCGTAAAAGTTAGGATTTAACCAGTCAGTGTAAAATTCGGGATACACAACAGTCATCCGCGTAAAAGTGGGGATATCGAACAGTCGGCGTAAAAATCAAGAAATGGTGCCGGTCAATACTTAACCGTCATAATGACTTTTCTTCTCGAAACTTTCGAATGCTTCTTCATTTCCCCGAGCTTGCATTAATAATGATCAGTTTCCCATAAGGAATATGAAGAGTTGATTTGATTGTATAAATAAAGAGAAATTCTTTATTCTTGCTTTTCTTCCACATACTGTCATGGCACCAAAGAAAGAGACCAGCAAAGAAGAGGCTCCGATCTCCAGGATTGATATAGAGACAAAAGTTGAGCGGGCACGCAAATTTATAGAGTGTTTTGGAGTGACTCCAACAGTCTTTAGTCGTATCGATGGTGGTCCCTCAACTGCGTATGAGAGATCAGGAGATGCAAAAGCATTTCTTAATCTGATGCGTCGTTCCGAGATTCGCAACATGTACGAGTTAGGTGTCTCCCTTCGTCAGCCCAACGAAGGAGAGAAAAAATAATGTTTTATGTAGAAGTGTCGTCTATGTATTGCGACTCTTCAACTTATCTGTAGGGGCCTACTCCCCTTTAAATAAAATCTTAATATGGATCTTATCTGTTGGTATATAGAATTGTTCTACTCCTTCTTTGACTGCATCTATGGTTTGTTCATTTCCAAGGGAAACAAAACAACACGTGGCATCTGTCTTGTGGTCACGAGCACCTTTTAGTAGGATCTTTCCCGAAATAGACTCATGCCAACCGTTTCTTCAACCCTTATAAATAGCTGAGTTAAAGAATGTTTTATACATTCTCATTCTCATTCTTCCGAAGATAGTTTTTGTGTAACATTTCATTCTCCAACAAATGATGATGCTTTCCGATGTCGTTCCTCTGTACGCCCGGTAGCTCTTTGCAAGTTTTCATTCTTCAACAAATGATGATGCTTTCCGATGTTGTTCCTCTGTACGCCCGGTCGACAGACGTTGATTCAACAACTCTTAGAGCCGAATCATCTGACCTCAATGGTAAGTTTGATTCGTAAAACAATCGTCTGCCTTTGAACTTTTTTGTTGAAAACAGATGCCCATGAGTGTAAATCCTTGACAGACGTAGAATCTTATAGGTAAGATACACGGGTGTAAAAGCCTAGTTGAATAATATGCTCATGAAACATTAGCGTAAAAGCCTTGTTGAATGAGGTGCATATGAAACAATGGCGTAAAAAGCCTTGTTGAATAGGGTGCACATGAGACACGGGCGTAAAAACCTTGTAGATAAGGTATGCCTATTGAAGATAAAACAAGATGCGTAAGCTTCTGTTTTTAGTTTCAATTGACTAATATGCGTCTGATGATACTTCTTTTTAAAATAATTTTTCTTTGTTGTTTTCTGCAGAAGTTTGGCTGAAAAGCTTTTCCAGAACCGGTATTGGCGACTTGGATGCTGTGAGGAGCATTCTTCTGACATCAACATCAGGGAGCTCATGCACTTTTGACGCGCAAATCAGACAACTCAGAACTCTTCGTGGGATAGAAGGGTCTTCCTCTGTTGGTAGGAAGAGCCTTTATACACGGAGAGTTGGATGGTGGAGTCAACTCTAACCCAAAAAATTGGGTAGTAGAGTTCCTTTCACGGCAGAACTAGGAATTGTATCCCAATGCTGGATACATTCCTATCTCCTCTGAAAGGCCGCCACTTCTCCACCAATTGTATTGGCAGCAACACGTCTTCGGGCTGCCATACTCTAGGATTCTCCTCTCGTCTGAGAGAGAAGACCAGAGTTTGATTCCTTCTGTTCTGGTTGCCATTGAGGCTCAGACAGTAAGGAATTGACACCAACAACGAATCCGATGAAGAAGATCCAAAGAAGAAATAGATCTCGATTAGGTCATCGTTGTTGTATAGAATGAAAATCCAAGATGTAATAGATTTCCATTATGATTTATAAGAAAGTCTATGAAATGTAATAGACTTTTATGATGAAATGAGAATGAAAATGACAAGTCTTCTATGCTCAATGATTTGTATCTATCCAGAGGTAATACGGACGTGACAGATAATAAAATCTTATTTTCTTTTTTTTTAGAGTATACAATACTATCAGAGGTAATATGGACATGACAGTATGTAAGAACTCAAAGAAAAGTAGATTAATATCTATACAGAGGTCAAATGGACATGTTAGATAGAAAATACAAACAAATTTAATATTTATTCAGAGGTCCAACTTTCTATACCAACTGGAAAGATAGAAGATCAAAATTTCTCTCCGAAGAGACGAGTAATCAACTTAACCAAACTTTGGTAGCTGAGGATTAAGAAGACAGATGTCATTTGAGGATATATGCCAATATTAATGAATGAACCGACATATCTTTCGAGAAAAGAAAAAAAAGGTTAATTCAATTTCATAATTAAATGGATGAATCTGATATAATGAACGGACATGCCTTTTCAGGAATGAACAGTTGTTTCCAAAAGACTGGTTCATTAATAGATCTCTCCTATAAATAGGTGAGAACTCTTCGTAGCATTTCATTCTTATTTCCACTCCTCTATCGGAAATGTCTTCCATGGACATGCAGCAAAAGAATGAAGTCTCCAAGAAGGTTGAGGACGTCATCGAGATGCACCCCGTTGAGCTAAATGTATCAGGCCCAACCGAAGTAGACGAAAGTTCTTCTACTTCCAAGCCACCACAAGACATCTTTACTTTCTTAGTAGAGCCAGGGAAAACTCCTGAAGAAGAAGCGCTGGGGATGGCTGCCTGTAGGTTTTTTATGAACTCAGGCAACGATGCCTTCGAAGCATTGGCTGACTATGTATTCAATAAGGAAGGCAGTGGTCCTCGTCCTTAATCCTTTATTCAGAACAAAAATAATAATAAAAGAAATTTTATTTTCATTCTTTTTTTATACATAGTACTTCTTAAGAAATTTGCCATTAATCGGCATCATGAGTAGATCTCCATTGGACTTTGATAACCGATAGGCGCCATTAGAAAACACGGTCTCAATTACATAAGGACCTTCCCATTTTGCTTGGAATTTCCCTTTACTTTTGTGAGTCATCACTATCGGTCTTCGAACGGTTAATACCAACTCGCCAATCTTGAATACCCTCTCTTTAACTTTACGATTGAAAGTTCGAGATATACGGGCTTGATATAGCTCAATATGTTGTTGTGCTTGAAGACGCTTCTCGTCCAATCCTTTAAGTTCTTGGAGTCGTAAGCGATCATTGTTCTCTATAGTTAGTTCATTAGCAATAGCTATTCGTAGAGATAGAATCTAGATTTCCAAGGAAAGAACAGCCTCACATCCATAAACTAATGAAAATGGTGTAAAACCAGTAGGAGTCCGGACTGTTGTTCGATAAGCCCATAAACATTCTCTAAGTTTCTCATTCCAATCACGTTTATTAGAAGAGACAAACTTTTTGAGAAGTTTAATGATCGTCTTATTGAAGGCTTCGGCTAAACCATTAGCAGCTGGATTATAAGTCGTAGAAGCCAGATTTTGAATTTGATTCTTATCACAGAACCGATAAAATGCCTGACTGGCAAATTGTGGACCATTATCATGAATTATTCGTCGAGGAATCCCGAAGCGATAAATGACATGATGTTTGATGAAGCTGATCACATTGGATGTTTTCACTTCAGCAAGGGGAACTGCTTCTGCCCACTTAGAAAAGTAATCGGTTATAGCTAATATGAACCGATGTCCTTTAACAAAAGGAGGGTTAATAGGACCAATGACATCCATACCCCAAGCTTCGAAGGGCCAAGAAGCTGCTGTAGGATGTAGAAATTCAGAAGGTTGGTGAATAAAGTCAGCATGAATCTGACATGCTTTACACCTTCTGGCGTAATCCACAGCATCTGCTATCATAGAAGGCCAATAATACCCCATTCTTCGAATGCGGTCCTGTAATTTCGGACCCGGTTGATGAGCACCACAGACACCATCATGAGCCTCATGGAGTGTCTGTTTAGCTTCACTTTCTGAGAGACAGCGCAGCAAGAGTCCATCATATGAGCGACGATATAACATATGTAGAGATAAATCATAATAGAATCGAAATGATCGTCTTTTAATTGATGCAGCTTCTTTTGGATCTTCAGGTAAAATCCCATGAACCGCATAATCAATAAATGGAGTTCTCCAATCCCTCTGTTGAGAGCTTGACTCTGTAGTATAACTCTGTTCAATACATAAATTATTCTTGACACAGAATAAATCTCGGTCCAACAAAGTAATTATATTTTGTCTTCGGATTGGAACAGCCAAGTCTGCAGCTAGGCTAGCAAGAGCATCAGCCTCTACATTCTGAGAACGTGGTACGAATTCAATGAAGAATCCTTTGAATGAAAGGACCAATTCGACTACCACTTGATGATAAGGGATGAGATCAGGATTTCTGACTTCATAAGTCCCTCTAACCAGATTAACAATCAGTTGAGAGTCTCCATAGGCTTCCAGGAATTCAATATCCAATTGTTTTGTGACTTGGAGACCAATCAATAGAGCATTATATTCTGCTACATTATTGGAGCATGGTTCATTGAGAGAATAGGCACGGTATATGACCATTTTGTCAGGAGAAACTAAGACGATTCCTACCCCTGAGACAATATTACCTTTAGGTCAAACCCATGATGCTCCGTCAAAATATAATTGCCAAATGTTATTTTTCAAAGTCATATTGCAATCCACAACTTCATCTGGAATGTCCTCATATAACTTTGATGTTTCAGGTATAGCATGAGCAGCTAAGAAATCAGCTAATGCTTGACCCTTCACTGATTTTTGAGGTATATAAACCATGTCATAAGGAGTGAGCAACATCGCCCAGGTAGCTAACCTTGAGTTAAGAATGCTCGATTTTCTCATCAATACCCGAATAGGATTTATTCTGGAGATGACATGGATAGTTTGTCATGTCACATAATGTCTTGTCTTTTGGACAGCAAAAACCAAGGCCAGACACTCCTTTTCTATAGGAGTATACCTGTGTTCTGCTCCGACCATCATTTGGCTAAGATAATAAATTGCTTGTTCATGCCCTATATCACTTTTTTGTGCAAGGAGAGCACCAAGTGAATGATCCAAAGCTCGAACATATAGCAAAAATGGTCTTCCTATCACTGGAGGTACCAAAACAGGTAGATTTGTAAGGTATTGCTTGATATCATTGAAGGCTTTCTGACACGCTTCATCCCAAACAAATGATACACCCTTTTTTAATAGACGGGAGAAAGGCTGACATCTTCCAGAGAGATTGGATATAAATTTCCTGATATACGCAATGTGACCTTGGAAGCCACGGAGTTTTTTTAAATTGCGTGGAGGACGCATTTCAAGAATTGCTTTAACTTTATCAGATCAACATGAATACCCTGAGAAGTAATGACAAATCCTAAAAACTTGCCACTGGAAACCCCTAAGAAAGACTTAGTAGGGTTCATTTTCAATTGATGTTGGCGCATCAATTTAAATACTGTCTTCAAGTCTTAAATGTGATCATCTTTTGATCGAATCTTAACAGCAATGTCATCTACATAACATTCTACTGTCTTCCCTAGATGTTCTTGAAAGATATTGCTCATGGCCCGTTGATACATGGCACCGGCATTTTTAAGACCAAATGGCATAACCGTATAGTAGTAAACCCCAAGGGGTGTACGAAAAGCAGTATGCTTCTCATCTTCTGGATGCATCTTAATTTGATTGTATCCTAAGAATCCATCCATGAAAGACATGCGTTCAAAACCGCATATATTGTCTATCATGACATCAGTAATCGGAAGTGGAAATTCATCCTTTGGACAAGCTGCATTAAGATCTCGAAAATCTATACAAACTCGGACTTTTCCGTTCTTCTTTATAACAGGAACAATGTTGGCAACCCAATCGGGGTGTTGTTCTTCACGAACAAAACCATACGTGATCAGTTTTTTGACTTCTGCTTCAATTGCATCCATCATATCTGGTCGAAAATGCCGTTGCTGTTGTTTTACAGGCTTAGCATTAGGAACAATATTGAGTTTATGAGTAGCAACTTTGAGATCTAGACCTGGCATATCCTCATAACTCCATGCAAAAATATCAATATATTCTTTGGTCAGTTTTATCAATTCTTCCTTTTCATCTTCAGAAAGATTTTTACTGATGAATATTGGTTTGGGCGTAGTTCCATCTCCAACGTCAATCTGGACAATCTCGTCCTCTGTAGGTGGTTGTCGTTGTTCAAAACGAAGTTCCCATTGAGTGTCCATCTGTTGAGCCCAAGGATCATTCTCAAATGGCTCAGATTCACCATCAGTTTGAACCATGTAAGCTAAAAATATTTGCTCAGATTCATCATAATAGTCTCCTTTAACATATGAGGGGTGAGATGTATCAGATTCGATAAATTGGATTTCTTCTAAATCTGATGATTGTGAAGAGCTAGAAGAGAATTTTTCTTGTATATCGTCAGTAAATATGTAGGACGGATCATATCCCAATCCACGACGAGTCTTCTGGTAAAACGGATCACCACATAATGGTAGTCGTCTACCTTTGCCTTGATTGAGACCTTGCATAGTCTTCAAATCATATCCCATGTTCTGGATAATCTTGAGGGATTATTGACTATATCTGTTAATTCAGATTCTTCCTTTATCTTTATCTTTCAGATCATCTGTCTGAGCAACAAGGATATTTCTAGCCAGGCCAAACGCAATTTGGTGCTTGTTTTTCTTATCAGACGGAACCACGAAATAAGATTCTTTGTGACGTCTATAAGTTACACAAGCTTGCGATGAAGCGGCTACAAGAAGAAGATAGGGAGAAGATATTAGAAACCTTTGAGCATAAGGTCCAACATCGACATGAGGAGGAAAAGAATTTTTCTTATTGTCAATGTATAAGGTTTCCTCTGTGTCTATGTCGTCTTTATATTGATGACTTTGATTATCAGAAGATAAAGTCATTCTTTCAATAAACTTGACAGCCATATACTCGAAAAGAAAATCTTTATTGATATCAAAAAGTACAGAATGATCAATATTTACATCATTTACAATTTGACTGCTACGCTTCGGATTAATCACTAGTGGACTATCATCCGTCTTCTGCGTAGATTTGCCAAGATTGACAATCAATGGAGGTTCTGGGTCATTCGTACGAAAAGTACGCCCTTTGACCTTGATCACAAGAGGTTGAACTTGGCTTTTAGCAGGAACATTCACTGATTCCTCAGATGAAGCTTGAGTTCTTCCTTTAACCTTGATCATCAAAGGTTGATTGTTGACAGGTTGGGGTTGGATTCGCCCTTTGACTTTGATATTCAAAGGTTGCTCTTCTAGCGAATCTTCGTTAATAGACTGATCTTCAGCAGATGATTGATCTTCAGCCATATCTGATATCTCTTTCACATGCTCTTGTTTGTAGAGCCTTGAATCAGAAAAATAGGCTTCAACACCCTTTAAAGGATTGATATCAGCAAACTCAGTCTTTACAACCCCTTGGGAATCTACGTACTTGAAGCATTGGTGGAGAGTTGAAGGCATGAATTTATGCTCATATAACCACGGTCTTCCAAGAAGAATATTGTAGGATACGTCTGAGTTAATAACATAAAATGTTGCCATAGTTCGAAGATCACCAATCTGAATCTTCAGACGAATCTTCTCCAGTGGTTTACTCTTTCCAGAGTTGAAACCAACTATTGTGGTACTAGTGTAAGTCAGATCACTAGTAGGAATCCTCAATGGTCTTAGCATACATTGAAGAATTATGCTAATGGAAGACCCAGGATCAATGTAAATTTTGTCAACTTCAATGTATTCAATATACCCAGTGTAGCACAAAGGCCTGTCATGCTTGTTATGCTTCAACAACATATCTTCTTGTGTAAAGGTGATGTTGGGAATTGCTTCTATCACAATATGACATTGTGGGCATGACACTGGTATATTATCAGGAGTCTTGAGTTGAGCTAAGCAGGAATCAGCTTGCAGCAAAGCTTCACTCAAAGTTTCGCGACTTTCTTTAGAAAGGCGAAGCAACTCGAAGATAGATAATCTAGCCGGAGTATTAGCTAACTGGGCTAGAATATCAAATTTATAGGGTTTTATCACCACCCCCTGACTGGAAATAGACTTCAACGGGACATCGAAGCGTACCGCTTTCTGTTTCCCCTTTTCAACCACAGCAGGAACAAGAGACGGTTGAGTTGACGGTATTTCAACATTCTTAACTTCTTTGGAGGATCCCTCATAATCTTTGTGGTACTCTTTTCCAGATCTTGTACCAGCAAAAGTTTCTTCTTCAGACTCAGAAGAAGGAAGTACCATATTGCAGGATTTAGTCTTCCTTTCCTTAGCCTTCTTCTTACGAGGATTGTTATGAGGAACCTCAGAACCCAATCCAACAGTGGATTTTTGACTTTGAATTTGTAAAGGAAGTCGTATTCCTTTATCATAATTCAAACCTTCTGCCTTTTGAAAATCATAATCCATCTTCTTCATGAGAAGGACAGATTGCTGACTGTACAAGTGAGTAGGCAACGGACTTTCAACAGATGGTTCCATAGAGGAAGAAGAAGAAATCTTTGTAACTACATGAGAATGAGGAATAAACGTCTCTGTAGCTACGGGAGGAAAAGGATTCAGGATACGAGGAAAAATTCCTGTAGGAGCTTTTTTATAAGCAGCGAAGACTTGTTGTGCCCTGTATAAGAGAACACTATTCATGGCTAGCCACTGCTGATGAGTAAGCTTGAGCTTGGCAGGAGGAGCCAGACTTGGAGGACATATGTTCAATCCTCTCAGTCTATCTTCTAAAGGAATGCCATCCCATAGATGATCCAAATCATCAGGATCTGGAATAGCATGAGAAATCATGTTGCAGGTTTTGACTTTCTTACCTTTCTTGGATTTTGAAGTTTTACCTTCATCTTCCATTTCAGGTACAAAGTCAGGATGTACCCACATAATTTCACCATTCTTTAATGTAAGAGGCAACAATCTTTCATTTTCCTCCCTGGCAGGCGGGATATTCAAAATCTTCATCGTCGCCTTCGGAATTGGGACAATTCCATCTGGTACTTGTTGTGGAGGAAAATCTCCAAATTGAAGAGAAACCATATTAGTTGTAACCGTATGGTCATCATTGGTTAAAGCGATAGCACCACCATTTATCAGCTCTTGGATTTTCTTTTTCAAAACATAGCAAGCACTGGTAGGATGATTAATGTATCTATGATAGATACAATATTTGGGATTGTCAGTCAGATTTACCTCATTAGGCCTCTTTGGCTCCGGAATCTGGAGTTTGCCACTCTTCACCAGATATTGGAATATTCCTAGGATATCACTTTCGTCAAAAGAGTATTCTTCTTTTTGGCCTGGAAGATTCCTGATTATTCGGCGTCGTTTTATTCTTGTAAAGATTGACCATAAGAGTGTCTTTTCCTTTCATGTTACGATTGCCGAAATTATTACCGGGATTACTTTTCTTTCCTTTATCCTCAGAGGCGAAAATCATCCCATGTTCACGAGCCAACCTACCATTGGTCTCGACAGAAACTGTTGCTATGATAAACGAAGCCCAATCTGTGAATTGGGAACCCATGAAGACAGCAATGGATGGTCGCAAATTCATCTTGCATGTATCAATCAGCGCTGAATCTGGCATACCAGGGGGCATCTTTAGAGTCGCCTGTCGGAAACGTTCAATGAACGTCCGAGTATCTTCTTTCTTCTTTTGCTTGATTTCTATTAAGGAGGACATGTTCATGTCCATACCTCCTTCATAGAAACGAGAGAGAAACATTGCCTTAAATTCGTCAAAAGACGAAATACAATTGTCAGGTAAACTACGATACCAGTCGTAAGCTGAACCCGTCAAGCACCCAATGAATACTCGAGTGAGAAGAGCATCATTTTTCTGCAAATGTACAGTCATAATATCAAAGTAATTGATATACTGACTAGGAGAAGCCTTTCCATCAAACAATACCATTGACTGTGGCTTGAATTTCGGTGGAAAGGGTACATCATTCCAATGAGGAGGATAAGGTTGCTTAATCCCTAACCTCTGGAGTTGATCCTTTTGCTTCAATACTTCAAACTGTGCTTTGAGCTCACGCACTGCTTGAATGGATTCGCTGGTTTGTGGAAGCACATTTGATTGAAAAGTTGTTGGTTGTACCGTAATCCCCACCGGAGATGGTACATCTTCTGGAATGATGGGATCTGGAGATGCAGAATTTTGGTTAACAGCAGGCTCTTGAATATTCAAAGGTATATCAACCCCTTGGCTATCTTGAGTTGGTGCTGCTTCCTGTACCGGTGTTACTATTGCCGGTTGAGCAGTTTGCTGAGCCGTTATTATCTGGTGCATGCTTTGCATCATGTTAAGCATGTCTTTCAATGACTGCTCAACGGCAGTGAGACGTTGTTCTGTATTAACAGATGACGTCTCTGGTTCATCTTCAATAGCGTAGGATTCAACCTCTCTTGAAGATACAGAAGGATTAGTATAGAAGTATGAATCAACACTATCAGTTTCGAACTCAAAAGATTGAGTACCCCCAGCTTCAGAATCAGAAATCTGCAATTGTCTTTGTCTTCTTGATCGAGTATTCTGATATACTCCTTTAAAAGAATCAAGAAGTCTGTTGAATTGTTGTTGACCTGGGGTTTGGGACGTGTTCTGTCTAGGACGTCGTCCTCTGTTAGTGTGAGATACCATGTTGATTGATGCATATGACAACTCATCAGCTTGTTGTTGGGGCACATTAAAATTCAATCGATCAAAAACTAACCGTCTGGAAGCCGAGCAACAACATTTGATCACAATCTGGTGACACTCACAGTGATGATTTTCTTGGGGGAGTGTCACGGGAGATTGTCTATTTTTACGCTTTTGTATTAGCAATTCACGTAAATCAGAAGGAGTAGAAGGAGTGTCTTCTTTATTACATTTGGGGTAGCAAAATGTTTAGTCCCTTATGTATAAAGAAGATTACTGGCTGCATTTGCAGAACAAAACTGTACATTTCTACGCGTTTGGAGTTGTGTGCTCAAATCTTGAGATTTTTGAGCACGAAGGACTCCATTTTCATTGCGTGTGATTTGTAGGTTTGGTACTTTGCGTAGAGCAGTATAAGAAGGCTGTTGGTGTAGAACTGAAGCTTTACCAACAACATTTTTATGCTGTATGCATTTAGGTTCATTCACATTAGATGTAAAAATATCGTTGCGAATTTTATCTACACTGTCACAGACAGGAGACTTACCTTTACGCGTAGAGCGTAAAAATTGATTATCTACCACGTCACAGACGAGAGACTTATTTTTACACTTAGAAGCACAAGCATTAGAGTCTGCCTCATTACAAATGGGAGACTCATTCTTATGCGCTGAGCGTAAAATTTGATTTTTACCCACTGGGCGTAAAACATCATTTTTATGCACCGGGCGTAAAACTTGGTTCTTACGCAGTGGGCGTGAAACCTGATTATCTTCACCGTCATAGACGGAAGATAAATTGCCATATTTAGAGTGTAACGCTGAAGTAAGGACTGCCTCGTTAGAAACGGGAGCCCCTACGACAGGAGTGGGAAGAATTCCCTTGCCATCAGAAGCAACAGAGAGATCAGAAGCTATTTTGGATTTAGGAATCCAAACTTTTCATGCTTTGCGAGATTTTTGAACATTGGAGCAGCGAGAACCACCCCCAGTTCGGAGCATCTCTTCATAAGCAGTCTGGTCGAAGTGTACAACCAGAGTCTTCTTTGTCGATCCAATCGACACATCATCATATTGAGCAATTGCCTCCTCGTCAGAGGAGAAGGTCGTCTCCAGCAGAGTCACCATTTTTGTTTCACTTAACAAAATGCTTGGAAATCGGATTTTGAAAACGAAAAAAAGTACAAAAAGTACAAATTTGATTCTGGAAAGTATTACTATGGAAGTCTGATCTGTAAATGATCACTTTGTTCCTTGGACCATACGATGATGATGAAGATCACTGCTAGAAGATGAACAGTTGGAAGAACTAAGTCCCCAGAAAGGTATCGACGCACTTGGGCACTAATGGCGAGGCCGAATGCTTTCCTGCTTTGCTTCACTCTGTTCTGGAAGAAAAGTTGAAGAAGAATGCTCCGAAAAATCAAAGTCTCTGGGCTATGATCTCTATGTCTTCTCCCTTCTCTCTCTGTGTGTCTGTGTGAAAAAAATAAGTCTATTTATAGACTTGGGCTCTTGTGCGTAAAAACTCAGCATAAGTTCCGTCTTTACGCTAACAACTGCCACCCATGACCGAAGTCATCCTCTGCATACGTTGACACGTGTCCCATCATTTCAGTAAGAATAGGATGCACGTACACACGTTCTTCGAGATGTGTGGCATAAAAGCCATGTAGGCAAACCACGTTCCAAATTGGTGAAGAAGAATAGGGGTAAAAACAACCCCAATATACTCTGAGCGTAAAGAAGTAGACTAGGCGTAAAATAGCCCTGACATGGACTTCCCGCGTAAAGTGGTTGTTAAACAACCTTGAGCGTAAAAGTAGCCCAAATAAACTTTATGCACACGTCAACATTTGAGCGTAAAAACTCATATAGTCTCCATGCGTAAAAGAAGCCATCTTGTGAGCGTAAAATAGCCCAGTCCACATACTAAACGACATCATTGGTCTCTGTGTAAAACAAATCCCTTCGAATTCTGTGATATATGCCATAATTAAATCTTCATGTCAGATTTTGCATTAAATGCAAGACTTGACAGCTTTGTCCAGCGTAAAAGCGGCTAGCCTGTCTTAGGCGTAAAACCATTGGCTTGACCCTGGCGTAAAACCATTGGCTTGACTCTGGCGTAAAACCATTGGCTTGACTCTGGCGTAAAGCGATTAGCCTGTAACAATAGATCATGTTGAGTGGAATGCTTCTATCTCTTTGACTCATTCCATGAAGCACTTTTTACGCTCCTACAAAGACAGCGGTCTAAAAGAAATGAACCAAACTGGTGTGCAGGGAATGCAATAGGCAGTATACTACAAATGAGTGCAGGCCACATACCAATCAAAATACATTACATATATACAAGCTATATATATATATATATATATATATATATATATATATATATATATATATATATATATATATATATATATATATATATAACTCTCATCACCTCAAACTCTACTCAAAGTCTAATAACACACACTCCCTATCACATGCCTATCACTCCAATGAAGGGGTCAGATACTATAGGGTGTGTTGGGACAGAACAGTGGTGTAGCATAGCTGCACATGAAGATGCAGAACAACCATTTGTAGGACAATGATAGGTAGGACACATACATATGGAAAATGAACTAATGTTCAGGTAGAGGCTTTTGGAAGACTGAACCATCAATGAAAGGGAATGTTTGGACATATATCTGGACAGATGGGATAAACAGGTATCATCTGTATCTAATACAATAAAAGAGGGACAGAACAAATGATCAAGGGAGAACTCTTATTAACAACCCATATTATATCCCCAATGTATACAACTTTCCTAAATGGACTGAACAACCATGCCCAAGAAAAAGTTTAAACTCCACTGTAGGACAGGTACTGCAGGTTATAATGAAGGGTATTGCAAGGTTATCAAGTAGAGTAAGATGCTAGAGATGCAGTATGTCACCATGTACAGAAAGTAAGGATGAGTGTAGACCTCTAATATGCATGATACTAACTCTCCAAATATGCAGAATATGATAAGGGGTTGATGGTCATATTGGTGAGTCAATAATTGGGGTCTGAACAATGGTCCAGTAAAATCTATGATGCAATATGGTAGGTAATGAAATGCTGAGTACAGTGAACAACTTGTACAAGTCTGAACCAAGGGGACAAGGTATCTAGTGAAGGGTCTGTTCACTTCCTATAAAGGTTAATCAAACATGACTGAACTCAAAACAAAGAGAACTCAACTAAAATAGAAAAATGGACCAATTACAGACTAAACAACATATCAATACCCTATACAACAATGACCTATAGATACCAACCAAACCCATATCCCATATGCCAATATCATCTGTAACCTATATATATATAGACCTCTCAATCTTAGGTGAAACTACAACTACACTCAAGGACAGGCTCAGGTCATGGGTGTCCTACTGGAAAGGATAAGGGAAAAATAATAATAAGTCATAAAGGCTGTAAGGCATACTAACATCCTATATAAAAATTGGTTGGTATTATAAATAACAGGGAAATCATCTACAATGGATTATTATTCTAATACCAATGCTAACTATCATCTCTAGGGTACAGACACCCTACAAGTCATCATATCATCAGACTATGAAAGAACTACATATGAATAAGCTCTACAAAACTAAAATATTCCTACTCCTAAGTTATTTGATGATGGAATACAATTTTATAACAACAGAAGGGTATGATAGAGATGATATGTTTAAAAACCTTCTCAAGATACAATCAGATAATTATATGCGTCTGTCCAAAATTATATTACTCAGAGTCCTCGCCATGCCAGTAAGCAAGGCTGCGATAAACGATAGATTCCATAACTAGGGTATGCACCTCTACAATCATGTCGTATGAAAATCTCACTATGCCGACTAGTATAGCTGCAAGAAATTCCAAATCTCATAACCAAGATACGTACATCCGAAGTCAGGTCTCTATGTTTCCGCCACGCCAGCTAATATGACTGCGATAAACTACAGGTTCCATAATCAAGTAGATGTTTTACCATCCCTGTTATTCCCGTCAATATATGTTATCAGAAAATATCGTAACTCAGGCCATAAAATTCACCTCGATAGGAAAATCAAAATCAACAACGATCCATCAAAATCAAATTCAATAATCAAGGAGTGAGAGCGAACAAACAAGGGAAAGGATTTCAAATTAAAGTTTAAATAAGATTCACAAGGGTCGTTCCAGGAATCTCCCAAGGAATCCTAACTGTGATTGAGTACCTTCAAAAATATATCCTAATCCTACTACAGGCTGTAGTGATACTCTAGTTCGAATACCACTACATAAACTCGACCTGCACGGGCCACCACTAAAAACGTGTCATGACCCGCACCCTAGAGTAAGGGCACGAGAAGTGGTTACGTCCAGCCTACGCCGCAGTGTCGGCGGTAGAACACTATCCTAGGTCAATCATCTAACAATATATAAGGTACCTGTACAGTATATACACTCCGAATGGAGGTGACATAGCAGAATACAGTCTCAATCACATCTAAGGCAGAATGATAAGATAGATAGATAGATATGAACTGAAATAAATCCACAGAGATACAACCAGATAGAAGTCTAAGTGTCTATGATATCACAAATCCAGAATATCCTAAATATCAAATACAGTAATCCTGAATGTAATATAAGAAAAGACATCCTAGTCTAAAGGAGTGTCGTCCACTGCTAAGGGGTCCTGCTGCTGATCCGGGTCACAACAGTCCTCTAGGGTAATCCCATAATAGGTGGAACAGCACGCCTCGTTCTCATCCTCTGTAATATTTCAACAGGTCCAGTCAGGACAGGAGCGAGCATAATATATCTCAACTAATCATAACAGAATAGAAAATATAATCATGCTAGAGAGTAAGATACATGAAACTGAAGAACAACATAATGCAAAAAAGCGACTGTAAGTAAATATCTACAATATATATAAGAGAGCTAAACAGTGCTAGTGATTCAGAGTACAAGATGAACATGTGAACAACTGGAGGGTGATTCATGACTATACTAAAGAGGTAATTCATGACTATTCTACTTTGGAATTATTCACATGCTCAGTTTCTACTCTCCCATCTCCAATCAATACACAAGGGTCCAATCAAGTTACGTTAAGATTCATGACTATACTACTTTGTCCATAAAGGGTGATTCAAGAGTGATTCATGAATAGATTCGTGAAGGCTCTGTGATTCATGAGAGTACAAGAATCACAAGCTGATACATGAAGATTCATGATAATAGAAGCATGGGATACATGATGTAAGTGAAACACACGAGACAAGAGTATCTGATGCTCCCGAGGGGGATAATATCTCATAAAAGGATCCATATAGTACTAATCCGTGTTACCAACGTGTCAACATCAAGTAAAATAATCTAAAGCAGGAAATATAATCCTAAACAAGATATGAAATAATCAGAGAATATACTCGCCTGGTATCCTGAATATCTCAAGAGAATATACTGTCCGAGGAGTGGTGTCTGTCTCCTATAGAACAGTACAAGTCACTACATGTCTAAAATAATAAAATAGACTGCTACAATGCATCTACATGATATTTGGGGTCAATCTAGGCTAAACTCAACCTTTGGTCAACTATAGTCAACTCTAACAGTCAAACTAGGTCAACTCTAGTCTAGTTAGGTCAAACAAGGTTAAACTAGGTTAAACTAGTCTAGGTTGGTCTAACTTAGGCTTAACAAGTCAATCTAGGTCTCTAACCAATTAGCCTAGCAAGCACACACCATTCAAGTCACACAAGTTTACATAATCCAACTCATGTGTATATATTCCATATGCCATAGGCTATTTCACCTAGGCCATGAGCCATATACACATATAGGCCACACATATATCAATTACCATATATACATACCAATTTCCCACATGTCTATATACATACTATTTATATAGGAAAAAATAATATTTATGTTACATTACATTATCACATTATTATATATTACACTCACATTTATATATATATGTTAATATACATATAGGGTAGCTATATAGGTACTAGATTACATATTCATATTTACATGTAGAGATCGACATGTGTGTGTGTGTGTGTCATGTAGTACATGTGTCCTGTGTGGGTTTGTGTGTGTAGATAGATGAGTGAGTGTGTGTGTAGGAATGTAGTATGACAGGAATAGCTAATAGAAAAATAGGTTTCAGTTTTTAGGTAATGTGTGTGTGGATGTGTGTAAATGCTATGTATCAATGTGTGTGTAATAGGCTATGTGTCTCAGGTCTTAACAGTGGAATGTGGGCATGACACTATGTTCTCAGAAATTCAGCACATCCTATAGTGTATTAGTGTTCCTGTGTGAGTGTAATGCCCCAGAACCAGAATACTGGAGAGCGGGGGCATACATAGCCAGCTACGTATATTGAAATGGAATCTACCTCGCTATACGGTCACGACTGTCTAGATACATGAGGGTTTAACTACAAGCCATCAGTCTCTTATGGTCATGAACATGCCTATTATCTCAATCTCATACAACGAATAACAGTTATAAGATGTTAGAGCATCAAATATACAATAGTAAGGCGTCCCATACAATATATATTTGGATGATCATGAAGCTAGTCATACAAAATGTGAAGACTAGCAAGAGTTTCAGTCATACATGATCAACCCTAGGATTTGTTAATCATGCTACAGTCCGTAGGCAGACAGTAAGTAAAGTGCAATCGCGCTAACACGTGTTCGTCGGCTAAACGTCTCAAAAGAATATTTTTACAAAAGAGTGGGAGAGCAAAATAAAATCCACTCGTTGCCAGACTTACGTCTGGTGGTCACCATCTGGCTGGAAGGTAGGGAGATCCTCTAGAGCTGCTCCGGTATCTGGCCACGCAAAACCAGCTGGGTCAGATTCCAGAAAGAGCACGTGCCACAAAGGAGGCTTCACTTAAGAACTAAAACCAACAATTAGCATAAAACATAATAACATATTAAAACTGGAGATATGAAAAAAAAATCACGAGGATATACGATGCGATAACCATATGACTATTCAGATTGACAGGTTATGACCCTTAAACCAAACAAGGACCGGGGTTGTAACCCTTCATCTGAACGGAACTTGGTTTTCCACCATTTATCGATAAAATAAAGCACAAGCAATCAGGTCATTACAATCTTATACAGGATCAGGATAAGACTAGACTGGGTTAGACTCCATCCAATCAATCACGGCCACGCAATGAGTACGGCTTGATACTTTAATTAACTAGGGTTATCACAGGCCTAGTTACTAGCAAGATGCAATGAGATATTCCAACAGCCACAAGCCCTGCAGACCATCCAGGTTATCCAGGTCGAATATCCGTTCATAAAGGGTGCAACACATGACAGTGTGCTGGAAATGTGCCCTACTCGTTGGCAGGCTACAAGTCCACTTGCCCGCCCAGATAACGGGATTGCCTGTAGCTGGGAAATCTCTTCATGACTACTGGGTTATTCTACTTATTAGCCTTAGTCAATTTCAGTAGGTACCCCTGACCGTGGTACTTAGGGGTCCCTGTCCTAGACATGATGCGAGACAGTATTGGTTCATTTGTACAAACACAATCGTCCACGGTGTCCAGGCCATTCATTCTTGTCATGTCATGCTAGCCGTCGTAACAGCATTCAATAGTTCCTATCAGGCTTGCTTGTCATATCTTGTCGTGTCATGTCAAGTCAATTCACTTGTTATACCGTGCCATGTACAATTATCAGTCCAGTCATGTCAATCAATTCGTGATTATCAAGTTCATGAAAAGTGCAAGGACATAAAGACAATCGGGTACACAAAAGGGGCTCAAGACTCTACGCTAGCGAACCTCTACACTAGGCCAAGAGGCCCCAAGGGTAAAAGTGGCTTTACGCGAGCAAGACCAAGAAAAGACTGCTTCTAAGCGAGCGAGAGCCCTACGCGAGAGGAAACTCTACGCGGGAAGGCTCTACGCTAGCAAGCACCCTATGCAAGCGGAACTTTACGCGCACGAGCACCCAAGTGAAACTCTACGCACTCAAGGCTCTACGCGAGCGAGGGAGAGTATACGCAAGCACGACTCTACGCGAGCACGAACGGCCCCCGCGTAGAGTTCAAGTGAACTCGGCGTAGAAGGATTACGCTGGCACGCAATGCATGTGCGTAATGGGGACACTACGCTGGCACGTTTAAGACGTGTGTGTAAAAAGGGGAAACACTATGCCAGCACGTTAAAACGTGTGCGTACAGGAGGAAATGTTATGCTGGCACGTTAAACGTGGGCGTAAAACTAAATACTACGTTAGCACGTAAGAACGTGTGCATAAAACTTCATTTTCTCCCCAAGGCCAAGACAAGGCGTAAAAGCTCAAGAGCTCAAGAAAGCTCCATCTCGGTCAAGACTCGATGAAATCCAACCATTCCAAAACCAAACTTGCTTAACATCAGAATGCCTTCTACATAGAACTCTTAGTTTTCGAAAAACAAGCCAGTATAGTAGATCAAAACCGAGAAATCCGAAAATGCAACAAACTTAGATCTACATAGAATGAACCAATGAAACTAAAAATGCTAAGTACTAAAGTATCTTAGAATCTCGTGAGGAAGACAATGGAACAATAAAACTTGAGTTCCTCCATAAAACAAGTTGCACTTGCCTAAGCTCTCTGGTAGGTGGAGAGAGTTAATGGAGGAAGAAGAAGAGTTATGAGGATTAATGGAAGAGAGAGAGAGAGATTAGGCGGCTTATAAAGGAAGAGAGTGGGTTATAGGTGGGGGTTTGTATATCAACCCAAAGGAGCCCAACCAAGCCGAACCCAATGCAAGCCAAGGCCAGGATAAACTACATGAACCAGAAAATGCTAACTAACCTATGCCAATGCAAAACCCAAGACTAGCCAGTCAAGACAAGTCGAACCAGGATGAACCCAAAATAAACCAAGGCAAGATTAAACCAGGATCAAGCTAAGCAAGAAAAGTCTAATTATGGGTCGGGATTCTGTACACGTATACCAAAATACGTAATACAAACTACGGACGTTACAACTCTACCCACCTTAAAAGAATTTCGTCTTCAGAATTTAATTAAGAGGCTAGAGAGGTAAGAGCGAGCTATACTAAGCAATCAATCAAACAATCAATCATGCAAGCAAGGAATCGAAGATATGAGGCATAAGGAAGACATTATACCTCACGAGTCAAACAGGTCGGGATATCGCGATCGGATATCATCTTCACGCTCCCACGTTGACTCACCTCGAGAGTGATGACCTCAAGCAACACAGACTAAACTAATAGTCTTATTCTTGAGTATCTTCTCTCTCCGGTCCAATATAGATACGGGTTTCTCCTCATACGAAAGGTTGGTACCAACAACCAATTCCGAATGATCAAGGACAGGACTCGGATTCGGGATATACCGTCGTAATTGGGATACATGGAAGACATCATGTACCTCACGCAACGACGACGGGAGAGCAAGACGATAGGACATGTCTCCTACTCGCTCTAGAATGTTGAATGGCCCGATATACCTAGGACTAAGCTTTCCCCGTACGCCAAAATGAATGACGCCACGGTTAGGCAAGATCCTAAGGAATACATGATCGCCGACGGAAAATTCAAGTGGGCGCCGATGAGAATCGGCCCATTGGCGCTGGCGATCTTGTGTAACTCGAAGGTGATCTCTGACTCTTCTGACCACCTCAACTGTCTGAGTAATCATTTCCGGACCGAGCATCTACCTTTCTCCAATATCGTCCCATGCTAGCGGAGATCTGTACTTCCTATCATACAGTGCCTCGAACGGTGCCATCTGGATACTGGCTTGAAAACTGTTGTTGTACGAGAACTCCACCAGGTGCAGGTGATCCTCCCACGAACCACCGAAGTCGAGTGTACAAAATCTCAACATATCTTCCAAGGTTCGTATGGTACGTTCTGACTGACCATCGGTCTGCGGATGATAAGTTGAGCTGAACTGGAGGTGAGTTCCCAAACTCTCTTACAGACTGCGCCAAAAGTACGACGTAAATCTTGAACCTCTGTCCGAGGTAATACTGACTGGAACACCGTAAAATCTGACAATCTGCCTGAGGTGCATCTCTGCTAGCTGAGTCGTCGACTGACCAACTCTGAACGGGAGAAAGGGAGCCACCTTCGTGAGCCTGTCTATAATAACCCAAATAGCATCTCTACCGGCTGGGGACCTAGGTAATCCAGTCACGAAATCCATGGTAATATGCTTCCACTTCCATTCTGGAATCGGTAAGGACTGAAGAAGTCCAGCTGGTCTCTGATGCTCAGCTTTAACTTGTTGGCAAACCAAACACCGAGAGACAAACTGGGCTATCTCCCTCTTCATGCCATTCCACGAAAAGTGCTGACGGATATCACGGCACATCTTCGTGCCACCGGGATGAATGAAATACTGAGAACTGTGAGCTTCTGCCATGATTTCCTGTCTGATATCTCCACTGGGTACACAAAGACGCCTTCTATGCCCAAGTGTACCATCCTCATGGACACATAACACTGGTCTTCGTCCTGCTACATATTCTATCCTAAGCCGCTGAAGCTTAGAATCTGATGACTGAGCTAACCTGATCCTCTCAACGATACTGGACTGAACTTGCATGCTGGCCATCAATGCCATACTGGTAGGAAGGACAACTTCTATACCCATCTTCTGAAGGTCTGCTAATAACTCTGGTTGCGCTGTGAGGAAATAAACTCTGGCTCTCCTGCTCAACGCATTTGCTACTACATTGGCCTTTCCTGGGTGATATTGCAGGTTGACATCATAATCCACAAGTAGCTCTAGCCACCTTCTCTGACGCATGTTGAGATCCTTCTGGGTGAATACATACTTCAGGCTCTTGTGGTCGGTGAAAATCTCCACCCTATTTCCGTACAGATAGTATCTCTATAGCTTAAGTGCAAATACTACTGCTGCCAACTCCAAGTCATGGGTCGGGTAATTCCTTCCATGATCACAAAGTTGATGTGACGCATAAGCTATTACCTTCCCATGCTGCATCGAAACACATCCTAAACCTCTGCCTGAAGCATAACAATATACTAAAAATCCTCCGGTCCCATCTGGAAGCGTGAGAATGGATGTCATCATCAAGCCTCGCTTTAACTTCTCAAAAGAATCCTGACATTCTGCTGTCCAGGTAAACTGTGCATCCTTGTGGGTCAACTGGGTCATAGGTGCTGAAATCCGAGCAAAATTTGAAACAAATCGTCGGTAGTAGCCGGCCAAGCCAAGAAAGCTGCGAACTTTTGCCACTGTGCTGGGTACTGGCCATGTCTCAATGGCTACTATCTTTTGAGGATCCACTTCTACCCCACCTCTGGTAATAATATGACCCAAGTATGAAATACGATCGAGCCAGAACTCACATTTACTGAACTTCGCGTACAACTGGTGCTCTCGGAGAATCTGGAGGACAATTCTGAGATGCTGCTCATGCTCTGCTTCACTTTTGCTGTAGACCAGGATATCATCTATAAACACAATCACGAACTGATCCAAGTATGGCATGAAAATACGATTCATGAGGTCCATGAATACAGCTGGCGCATTGGTTCCTCCAAATGGCATAACAAGGAACTTCCAATGCCCATATCTATATCTAAAAGTTGTCTTAGGGATGTCCTGCTCTCTGACTTTGATCTGATGGTATCCTGACCGTAAGTCGATCTTCGAGAATACTGCTGCCCCCTTGAGTTGATCAAACAAGTCATCTATCCTCGGAAGAGGGTGTCTGTTCTTGATTGTCACTGAGTTCAAGGTACGATAATCTACACATAATCTGGACGTACCATCCTTCTTTTTCACAAGAAGCATCGGGGCTCCCCAAGGCGATCCACTCGTAAGAATGAATCCCTTGGTCCTGAGTTCTTTAATCATCTTGTACAATATCTCTAACTCTGACTGCGCCATCCTGTAGACTCTCTCCGACACTGGGGCTGTCCCTGGGATCAAGTCGATAGTAAATTCGATCTCTCGCTCTGGCGGCATTCCTGAAAGCTCCTCTTGAAAACATCTAGAAACTCCTCACCTATCTGGGGTAACTGTACTGCTGCTACATCCATCCGCAATACTAGAGGAGAAGGTTCAACTTTGCCTCGGGAAAAGGAAAACTCTGGCTCGTCGGGAATGCTAAAAACAACCCTGCCAACATGGCAGTCTATCCTAGCATACTGGTTCCTTAACAAATCCAAGACCACATCATAATCGGCCATCGAGAACTCTATCAATCTAGCGGGAAACTCTCTACCGCTAACCACGATCCGACACGGGAAAAATACTCTATTTACTCCAACAAGACCGTTACCAGTAAGTATATTGAGCCTTACTGATAATGACTTGGGCTCCAGTCCTATCCGTGTCGCGAATCGTGCAGACATGACTTAAATACAATGCACCATAATCAAATAATACTGATGCTGGAGAGGAGTTAACGAGAATAGTACCTACCACTACCTCACCTGGTGCCAATCCTTCTTCTACGGTTATCGCCATCGCCTGACCATGTCCTCTGGGTGCGGGTCCCCTCTGCTGAAAACCTCTATGTCTGCTCTGAATCAGGGCTTGGGCTTGGGCTTGGGCATACTGCTGGGGGTTTTGCTGCTGGGATGCTTGGGACTGAGGCGACAATGGCCTCGAAAACTGTTGCTGCTGCTGGACTGGTGCTAGTCCTTTCACCGAAGGACTAGAAAAGGTCGAAGAAAAGGAACTCCCTCTGTTCGGGCAGTTCCCAACCATGTGGTCCGGTGCTCCACAAACCAAGCACAATCCCTGTGCTCTGCGACATTCTGCCACCACATGTCCTGGCTTCCCGCAATGTGAACATTTTACTGCGGAAGAGTGCTTCTGCTGCTGAGGGTTCATCGGGGTCGAATGCTGAACCGACGTCACTGAGACCGCCCTCCTCGGAGTTCCAATTGTCAAAGCCCTAGCTGTCGGGGCTGGTGCCGAAGAATGATTCATATGGCCATGAGATCACTTCCGACCTTCGGTCTGGTCCACAATCCTCTGGAAGGTATACTCGTGCCTCCTAGCTGCTCTCAATACCGCATCAAAAGTCTGATGCTCAAACTGCTCCACTGCCAATAAAATCTCCAGGTGGAGTCCTTGCTGGAACCGCTGGGCTCTGTCGAACTCGGTCGCTACCAAGGTGGGAGCAAACCGACTATGTCTCGAAAACTCGGCCGCATATCCGTCGACCGTCCTGCCCATCTACTTCAGATTGGTAAACCTCGTCTGTAGATCGTACCGAGCTACAACATCGAAGTACTTGGTCTGGAATCCTTTACAAAAAATTGCCCATGAAACAGATACCACTAATCCAACGGCCTGCGCCGCCCACCAGCTGCGGGCAAGATCCAATAGCTGTAGGCGTACAACTGCCACCTTCTCGTTCTCGGGTATCTTTGCTGCTTCTAGAATCACTTCTGTATCCTGCAGCCAAGCATCTGCGGCAATCGCATCCTCACTGCCGTCGAAGAAGGGAGGGTTCAAACGCTTGAAGCTGTTGGCCGCACTGTTACCTTGATGACCACCTCTGCCCAGAGCATCTTGTACTGCCTGGTGCAGGGCATCGCCCCGACGATCTTGAGATGCTAGCAATGTCCTGAAAAGACCCACCAAGGTGCCATCATCGGGCTCTACAGGCTGGACTAGCTGAACTGGTGGCTCTTGACCCCCAGTAGGCATGACTCTGAAGGCTACTCCTGAATGCTGGGTTTGATCTCCAGGTTGCTGCTGGCCCACGGGAGGTGCTCCGTCTTACCGATCGGTAGGACCAGGAACAATGCCGCTGAAGAAGACGACACATGGAACAATAAGGAAGGACCAGGACAGATCAATGATACAAGCATGTGATCAGGTCAAGAATTCAGGAATTAAGAGGATACAAGCAGAGATCAAGGGCGAGTGATGATTGAGACATCTATTCGGTAAACCCTCACATATCTTGATTCACAAGACCTGCATGGGCCACCACTTAAACCATGTAACGGCCCAGAACCAGAATACTAGAGAGCGGGGGCATACATAGCCAGCTACGTATATTGAAATGGAATCCACCTCGCTATACGGTCACAGCTGTCTAGATACATGAGGGTTTAACTACAAGCCATCAGTCTCTTATGATCATAAACAAGCCTATTGTCTCAATCTCATGCAAGGAATAGCAGTTACAAGATGCTAGAGCATCAAATATATAATAGTAAGCGTCCCATACATTATATATTTGGATGATCATGAAGATAGTCGTACAAAATGTGAAGACTAGCAAGAGTTTCAGTCATACATGATCAACCCTAGGATTTTTTAATCATGCTACAGCCCATAGGCAGACAGTAAGTAAAGTACAATCGAGCTAACACGTGCTCGTCTGCTAAACACCTCAAAAGAATATTTTTACAATAAAGTGGGAGAGCAAAATAAAACCCACTCATTGCCAGGGTTACACCTGGTGGTCACCATCTCGCTGGAAGGTAGAAAGATCCTCTGGAGCTGCTCCGGTATCTGGCCACGCAAAACCAGCTGGATTAGATCCCAGAAAGAGCAAGTGCCACAAAGGAGGTTTCACTTAAGAACTAAAACCATCAATTAGTATAAAACATAATAACATATTAAAACTGGAGATATGAAAAAATTCACGAGGATATACGATGCGATAACCATGGGACTATTCAGATAGCCAGGTTACAACCCTTAAACCAAACAAGGACCGGGGTTGTAACCCTTCATCTGAACGAAACTTGGTTTTCTACTATTTATCGATAAAATAAAGCACAAGCAATCAGGTCATGTTAAAATCTTGTACAGGATCAGGACAAGACTAGACTGGATTAGACTCCATCCAATCAATCACGGCTACACAATGAGTACGGCTTGATACTTTAACTAACTAGGGTTATCACAGGCCTAGTTACTAGCAAGATGCAATGAGATATTCCAACAGCCACAAGCCCTGCAGACCATCCAGGTTATCCAGGTCGAATATCCGTTCATGAAGGGTGCAACACATGACAGTATGCTAGAAATGTGCCCTACTCGTCGGCAGGCTACAAGTCCACTTGCGCGCCCAGATAACGGGATTTCCTATAGCTGGGAAATCTCTTCATGACTACTGGGTTATTCTAGTTATTAGCCTTAGTCAATTTCAGTAGGTACCCCTGACCGTGGTACTTAGGGGTCCCTGCCCTAGACATGATGCGAGACAGTATTGGTTCATTTGTACAAACACAATCGTCCACGGTGTCCAGGCCATTTATTATTGTCATGTCATGCTAGCCATCGCAACAACATTCTTCCCATCAGGCTTGCTTGTCATGTCTTATCATGTCATGTCATGTCATGTCAAGTCAATTTACTTGTTATACAGTGCCATGTACAATTATCAGTCCAGTCATGTCAATCCATTCGTGATTATCAAGTTCATGAAAAGTGCAAGGACATAAAGACAATCGGGTACGCAAAAGGGGCTCAAGACTCTACGCCAGTGAACCTCTACGCTAGGCCAAGAGGCCCCAAGCGTAAAAGTGGCTTTACGCGAGCAAGACCAAGGAAAGACCGCTTCTACGCGAGCGGTAGCCCTACGCGAGAGGGAACACTACGCGGGCAAGGCTCTACGCTAGCAAGCACCCTATACAAGCGGAACTTTACGCGCATGAGCACCCAAGTGAAACTCTACGCACGCAAGGCTCTACGCGAGTAAAGGAGAGTCTACGCGAGTACGACTCAACGCGAGCACGAGTGGCCCCTACGTAGAGTTCAAGTGAACTCGACGTAGAAGGATTATGCTGGCACGCAATGCGTGTGCGTAAAGGGGATACTACGCTGACACGTTTAAGTCGTGTGCATAAAAAGGGGAAAACTACGCCAGCACGTTAAAACGTGTGCGTAAAGGAGGAAATGCTACGCTGGCACGTTAAACGTGGGCGTAAAACTAAATACTACGCTAGCACGTAAGAACGTGTTTGTAAAACTTCATCTTCTCTCCAAGGCCAAGACAAGCAGGCGTAAAAGCTCAAGAGCTCAAGAAAGCCCCATCTCGGTCAAGACTCGATGAAATCCAACTATTCCAAAACCAAACTTGCGTAACATCAGAATGCCTTCTACATAGAACTCTTAGTTTTCGAAAACAAGCCAGTTTAGTACATCAAAACCGAAAAATCCAAAAATGCAACAAACTTAGATCTACATGGAATGAACCAATGAAACTAAAAATGCTAAGTACTAAAGTGTCGTAGAATCTCGTGAGGAAGACAATGGAACAATAAAACTTGAGTTCCTCCATGAAGCAAGTTGTACTTGCCTAAGCTCTCTGGTAGGTGGAGAGAGTTAGTAGAGGAAGAAGAAGAGTTATGAGGATTAATGGAAGAGAGAGAGAGAGAGGTTAGGCAGCTTATAAAGGAAGAGAGTGGGTTGTAGGTGGGGGTTTGCATATCAACCCAAACCGAGCCCAACCAAGCCGAACCCAACCGAACCCAATGCAGGTCAAGGCCAGGATAAACCACATGAACCAGAAAATGCTAACTAATCCATGCCAATGCAAAACCAAAGACTAGCCAGTCAAGACATGTCAAACCAGGATGAACCTAAAATAAACCAAGGCAAGATTAAACCAGGATCAAGCTAAGCAAGACAAGTCTAATTACGGGTCAGAATTCCGTACACGTATACCAAAATACGTAATACGAACTACGGGCGTTACAATGTGTGTTATATATGAAAATGCATAGGAAAACAGTGGTTTATACAATGTATAAACTGACAGAAAACATAGAGTGAAGTGTGTGTATAACATAGAGAAATCAACATAATAACAGTTCAATTCCAACCAATGCAAATTTAAAACCAATCCCTACCACAAATCATAATCCTATTGAACTTAAACTTCAGCAAAAGATAGGAAGGTCACATGGTAATTTGAATCAAATTAGGAAAATACCATAGCTTCAGTAAAATGACAGTTGACAGCTACACATTAGCTAAATCCCATTCGAAAACCCAATTCCAACCCAAATCACAAACCCAGCATGATCATCATTCATTACATATGTAGGTGAAACTAACTAAATCATTTAACATCATTAAAACATAAAATTATACAATTTAAAACCCAAAAAATTAACTCAGTGAAGTGTATCAATCGAGTATCGAAATTTTAGGAATTTCATGATTTGGAATTCAAATAACATAGTAAAATGCCAAGTAATGGTTTGTAAACATTGACACATGTGAGAGAGTGTTAGGAAGTGTCTTCGTGTTGAAGAAATGGACACGAATCGAGTCCAAACACCCATACGACACACAGACTGAAAACAGTGCACTGCTGCGTCGTGAACGCGTTCACAGAGGTCGTGGACACGACACAAGACACGTGTGGCCACGTAGTCATGTCCACGTGTAGCCCACGTGTCAGGCTACACATTAGACACCCTGTGAGGTGTCTACGTCGTGCCCACAGCGGACACGAGCGCGTGTTTGTGCGCGTGTCTGCGCGTGTTTGCTGTCAGTATACGACAGCGCGTGTCCAGTGCGGGCGGGATTGTACCGCGTGTCGTACATCATCTGATCCCAAATTTTGGGAGAATGATGACAGACATTGCCCCCTCCTCTCCACAAAATTTTGTGTCCTCACGTGTCCTATACAGTGAGTTCTAGGGCCCGATAGGCAGGATACTGAGCCGAGTCTCGTGCAGCATATCCAACACAAAAATCCGACACAAACGACACAAAATTAAATTCAGTCTTCACAAAAATTCACATACACATATAGATCTTGGGATCTATGTAATTAGTTTTACAAAACACGAAAATAAATTCCTAAGAGGCATTTTAACAAACACCTAACAATACACCATGATACGTGTCTGATACGGACACCAAATGGACACAAAATTAGCCTAAATTTTAGAGATAGCTAGGGGACTCCTAGATCTAGCCCTAAATACAAAGAAACCAAGAAAAAGAATGGGTTTGAGTGGTTTACCTGATGAGTGTCAAACTCAAAGAATGCTCCAAATGGAAGGAATCCAAATAGCAACTCCCAAGCTCCAAATTGTACAAAAATTGAGATGAATCTCCAAAAATAGTAAATAAACAGTAATTAGATCCTAATGCAAAAGACTAGAGTCAAAAAGGATTTTAAATGAATTTATTAGGATTTTAGAAAAGTGGGGATTTACCTTTTCTTCAAAAATCTAGGTTGAGCACAAAAGAGGCAAGAACAAGTGGATGAGGCATTAAATAGGTGGGAAACCCTAGGTGGTCGGCCAAGGGTGGGTTGGTTGGGGTTTGGGCTTAAATCATGGGCCTATGGCTTAATTACATAAGTCATTGAATGGAAAATCACAAGTCATTGAGTTAAGTCATAAGTCATGAAACCATTTCACTTAATCTTAATCCTCAAAACTAGTTTCTAATGACTAAAATAGGTTAACTTAAGTTAGACTAGGGTCACCATAGCTAGGGTTAGCTTCTAGGCTAGTCTACAAGTCTCAATAAGTCAAAGCCAAAGATAGAAATCTCCAATTCAATAAATTAATTAAAAATTCAAAATTTTACCAAATGACCAAAATACCCTCAAACTAAAATATGGTAGTGACACTTTTAAATCACAATCACGATGTTTCAAGCAAAACATAATAATTTTTACAGTCACTCAGAATTGTGATTATTGTTCCGAAACAAGTTTGTAAATTACTATCAATTTTTCTATAAAAAATATTTAAAAATTTTAAAATGTCCATATTATTGTTATTGTTGTTATTATTATTAGGTTTTCTTTTACTTTATCTAAAGAGCTAGAAAAGTGAAAAAAAATGAAGGGTGAATAGATAGGGCAATATAATTTTTATTTATTCAAAAGTTGTAGAATTCTATTTTGAATTTTGAATTTTTTTTAGGGTGGGCTACTATAGTATAACAAAGTAATCCCATAATACGTAATATCAACAAATCATCTCGATAAGATCATATCTCCAAAAAGCATGTATGAAAATGTAAGAAATATGTTGGGTTTTAGCCTTTGTCATTTAAAATTTTAGTCCCACATCGGCTAGGCCAAAGGAGTTGTATCTTTATATATTAGCGATGATATTTTAGAGATGCACATGTGGTATGGAGGTGCACATGGGTGTGCCATGTGGGGTTATTTTTCTAAAGGGAAAAATGCTAAATAAATAATTGAAAGCATTCATGCTTTTTGCTCTTGGAAAATTTATTTCCATGGGAGCTAAGCCCCGTAGGGGCTTAGTGACTCGGACTCGGGCTCGTGCTCATGGGCTCATGAGGCATTTTGTTGGCGCACTTTATACTTAGCACGTCAGCATCGTCGCTAGGCGCATAGTGTGCTTAAGTTGCGCTCGTTGCGGGCGGCCAGGTTGTGGCTCAGTGCGTGTTCAATACGTGGTGCACAAGGCATGTGCATGATCTGAGCGGTTACTGCACGTTCGGAGTGGTTATTACCACGTCCCGAATGTTGTGCTAACCGGATAGTTGCTACTCGGGCCTATAAAAGGTCTCTTCTCTCTCACAGGAAAGAACACAAGGCATATACAGAGAGTTACGAAAGTTTACAAGTATTTCTTAACATAAGTAAACAGAGGCTGTAAGAGAGCAGATAAGCTTTGCACCAGCGTTGCTTTTGCATGGGAGTCCATGTACGATCCGAGGAGTAAGAAGAGCAGGAGTGTTCCAAAGTTCTCCGACGAACTTGCTGGTTCCTGGAAGCTATTTATGTGGGGCGAATATACCTTTGAGCAACGGTGATCATTCACCCCAGCAGGATATTCATCCATCAATCGTCTGTCATCTTCTTCGCTGCTGTAGATTACGAAATCTTATTAGATTCTCGTAATATCATATGCTGCTGTAACGAGATCTTTTTAGATCTTCGTTATACTTGCGCAGCCTTCCTAGAAGTGTTGCGTTGGAACATTATTTTTATAATTGTTTCATCTTCTCAGTTTTTCATCAAAAAAATTGTGTTCCGGCACTAACAATTCCAGACTTGATATGTTTATTCGTTTATAATGAATATGCCCTAGTCTATTATGCCACAACTCAAAGGTATAAGCAGAAGGAGTATGAGAGAGAAAGAACAGAACGTTAACATAAATGATTAACTCAATGCTATTGACTGTGGGTCTTCCTAAGTGCTACTAGGGAGAAGCTACATTGACGGTCACTTTTATTTTAAATAGATTGCCTCATGCAACTTTAGACGTTACTCCTCATGAACTCTGGTTCAAGGTCAGACCTAACTTTAATGTCATTCGAGTGTGGGGTGTCTGGCATATGTCAAGCTTCCAGATCTGAAGATTCAGAAGCTTGGGACAAGGACTACTAAGACGATCTTCTTGGGGTATGCCGAGAAGAGTGATGCTCGAAGATTTCTTGACATTGAGTCAAATTATATCATTAAATCTCGCGACGCAGAATATTTTGAAGACAAATTTGCAAGGCACAAGAATATTGTTCTTACGGATTTACCGGAGAACAATGAGGGTACGCAGGAAACTGATGTCTTCAATGAAGATGTGTTCCAAGAAGATGTAATTGTTGAAATAACAACTGAACCAGAACAAACTGAGCCGTCAACTAAGCGTGTGAGGAGGCCGAAGGACTTCGGAAGTGACTTTGTCACCTATTATGTGGAAGCAGATCCGCTTACCTATGAAGAGGCGATGAAGACCAGAGACGCAGTTTTCTGGAAGGAGGCGATTGACATAAAATTGATTCCATCACCTCAAATAACACTTGGGTGTTGGTTGATCTTCCTGAAGGAGCAAAACCCATCAGATGCAAATGGTTCTTCAAGAAGAAGATGAAAGCAGACGAAAATATTGACAAGTTTAAGGCTAAGTTGGTAGCCAAGGGGTTTTCTCAGAAGTAGGAGATTGACTACTTTGACACGTATGCTCCAGTAGTCCAGATGACCATTATCAGAATGTTGATTGCTCTCGCAGCAATATATAAGATGGTGATACATCAGATGGATGTGAAAACGGCTTTCCTAAATGGCGAGCTGACCGAAAAGATTTACATACAACAGCCAGAGGGATTTGTCCTCAAGGATCTTGAAGACAAAGTCTGCAAGTTGGTAAATTTTTGTACGGTCTTAAACAGGCTCCCAAGATGTGGCATGAGAAATTTGACAAAGTTATAAGATCAAATGGCAACATGGTCAGCGAGACGGACAAGTGTGTTTACACGAAGTTCGCTGATGGAAGAGGTGTGATCGTTTGTCTGTACATGGATGACATTCTTATCCTAGGTACGGATATAGATTGTGTCACGGAGACAGAAATTCATCTCGAGCAAGTTCAGTATGAAGGACTTGGAGGAAGCTGATGTGATCTTAGGGATCAAGATAATCCGGACAGACACTGGACTAGCGCTGTCACAGTCTTATTATATTGAGAAAATGATCACTCGTTATGGGTATCGGGATATTCCAGGGATCGATATGCCGTACAGGTGTGATCTGAAGCTGAAGCCTAATTCAGGGGAAAGCGTCAGGCAGCTGGAGTATGCAAGCGTAATCGAAAGTTTGATGTATGCTACTACCGCCACAAGGCCTGACATAGCTTTCGTCGTAGGAATACTGAGTCGTTTCATGAGCAACCCAGGTGTTGAACACTGAAAAGCTGTGAAACGGGTTATGAGATATCTCAAGAAGACTCAGACATATGCACTGTACTACAGCGGAGATCCGCCGATAGTGGAAGGCTTCAGTGATGCCAGCTGGTACTCAGATGTGGAGAGAGAGAGGTCCACAGGTAGATTTATTTTCATAATGGGTGGAGCTGCTATATCGTGGAAGTCGAAGAAGCAGACTATGCTCTCGCGGTCATCTATGGAATCTGAGTTCTTTGCACTTGATACCGCAGCCGAGGAAGCAGAATGGCTGCAGCTCATGTATGATCTTCCAGTAGTTGGGGCACAAATATCGGCGATACCGATATACTGCGACAACCAGGCGACTGCGGCGGTGGCATCAAATGACCTCTTAAACGGAAAGAAAATGACTGTGCGGTTGAAGCACAGAACAGTACATAATCTTATCAAGAGGTGATATTGCAGTGATTGATGTTGGGAGTCAGGAGAACCTGGCGGATCCGTTCACCAAGGGCCTCAAGCGCCAGCTGGTTGACGACACAGCTTGTAAAATGGGCTTGAAGGCTTTCTGATATTGTATTATTGTATTTCTACCATAAAGTTTTATGCTAATAGTTCAAAGAGAAATCTACTAGGCATCTAACTTTTGGATCAAGGGAGGACCAATAATCGGAAGAATATCAGGAACGGTGGGTACATGTTCTATTGGGCATGGAAAGGTTACAGACCTACAACCACTGTTGTCTACTGTTGTTTTATGCGAAAAATGGATCCTGTGGGAAGGTTGGCTTAAATGCCTTAATGAGTTCTCAGGCAAAGTGAATTTCTGGTGTGCTTTACAGGAAGCACGGTAAAACAACACTACAAGGAGTGAAACTCCATGCTACTGTGGGGTGACTCCACCATGAGGTTCCCAGGTATAGGGTAATGCCTCGACTTTGTTAGCCAAGTCACAGCGGCGTAGCACCGCAAATAGGCAGTTAGCCTAATACTGTATTTTAAAATAAAGAGGGATGTATTCAGCACTACAAAGAGGAGGAGTTCCTCATGTTACAGTGGCACGACACCACGATGAGGTACCCGGTTAGGGATAAAGCCTCGGCCTTGCAAGCCATGTCGTTACGGCGTAACACCGCAAGGGAGCCTAAGGTTTCATGCAGGGTAGTTTGGCACTACAAAAAGGCTGTTGCCTCATGCTACAGTAGTATGACACTACAATGAGGTTCCCGTTACGGGGTAAGCCTCGGCTTTAAGCCATGTCATAGCGGCATAGCACCGCAAGGGAAGCGCAAAGCGCTTCATGCTATGTCTCTTTATAACGAACTCACCTATAGTGTATGGACAAAGCGATATTAGGCCATCTCTTGAGAGTAAACTTGTAGACGCCCAAAATTATATACTGAAACCAGGCTGGCGGAGGGCCTTTAATGTGTAGCCAGAAGCACATGTAACTACATTATGTTGGAAAGAATTTTAGCTATGATGCAGAACTCAAGGCTTAGTCCATTCTTGTATTATAGTCTGTTGTTTGACCCATACGGGAAGATTCAAGTCGTCAGCGACATCTCTCCAAATGCATGATGGACAGTTACTGTAGGGAACACTTATACCCATATATAGAGATATATGGGAGATTGTTGGGATTTAGCCTTTATCATTTGAAATTTTAGTCCCACATCGGCTAGGCCAAAGGAGTTGTATCTCTACATATTAGCTATGTTATTTTAGAGATGCACATGTGGTGTGGAGGTGCACATGGGTGTGCCATGTGGGATTATTTTTCTAATAGAAAAAAGGCTAAAAAAACAATTAAAAGCATTCATGGTTTTTGCTCTTAGGAAATTTATTTCCATGGGAGCTAAGCCCCGTAGGGGCTTAGCGACTCGGTCTCGGACTCGAGCTCATGGGCTCATGAGGCGTAATGTGGCATTTTGTTGGCACACTTTGCACCTAGCACGTCAGCATCGTCGCTAGGCGCATAGTGCGCTTAAGTTGTGCTCGTTGCGCGAGCCCCTTGCACGGCCAGGTGCGCTGTCAGGTTGTGCGGCCAGGTTGTGCAGGCCAGGTTGCGCGGCCAGGTGCGCTGCCAGGTTGCGCAGTCCAGGTTGCGCGACCCAGGTTGCGTGACCAGGTGCGCGCCTAGTGGCACAACCAGTTGCGCACACAGGTGCGCGTCCAATTGCGCGGGTGGCGCAGGGAGCGCAGGTGGCGCAAGTGGCTCAGTGCACGTTCAGTGTGTGGTGTACAAGGCGCGCGGGGTACGCGAGGTGCACAACTTGATTTAGATCGTGCCTGTGCATGATCTGAGCGGTTACTGCACGTTCGGAGTGGTTATTACCACGTCCCAAATGTTGTGCTAACCGGGCAGTTGCTACTCGGGTCTATAAAAGCTCTCTTCTATCTCACAGGCAAGAACACAAGGCATATACAGAGAGTTACGAAAGTTTACAAGTGTTTCTTAACACAAGTAAACAGAGGCTGTGAGAGAGCAGAGAAGCTTTGTACCAACGTTGCTTTTGTACGGGAGTCCGTGTACGATCCGATGAGTCAGAAGAGCAGGAGTGTTCCAAAGTTCTCCGACGAACTTGCTGGTTCCTGTAAGCTATTCGTGTGGGGGCGAATATAGCTTTGAGAAACGGTGATCATTCACCCCAGCAGGATATTCATCCATCAATCGCCTGTCATCTTCTTCGCTGTTGTGGATTACGAAATCTTCTTAGATTCTCGTAATATCATATGCTGCTGTAACGAGATCTTCGTTATAGTTGCGCAACCTTCTTAGAAGTGTTGCGTTGAAACATTATTTTTACAATTGTTTCATCTTCTCAGTTTTCCATCAAAAAAAATTGTGACCCGGCACTAACAAAATATATATACTCAAATAAAATCTATGAACCCGAAGTATATTAGTGCTTCATATATGAAAAAATCATGCATGAAAAATCAAATAGGATTGTTAACTAACAACAAGTTAGTATTGAAAGAAATGGTTTTCTTTTGGAGGATTCTGGGGTATCACTTCAATATATATTATGGTAAAATATTTTCCTCAATTAGAAATAGAAAGACAGGCTTCTCTGGTGTCATAAACAATAAATTCTTATCGAAAGGATAAATAGTAGTTTCTTCCTATAAATGAAGAATTTATTCTTGTATAATCTAATATAATCAAATAATAAGTTTCTATTGCATCATGGAACGAAAAAGACAATATACAGGATGGGTGAGCCATTCCTTTGGCTTGAGCTATGGCCTAAAACTGCAGGATAGAAAATGATCCAACAATCCCAAGGATCAATAATAAATTCTATGGATCCAACAATAAACAATAGAAGCATTGAGTTGTTTAGTTTTCGATCTTATCTTGTATTTAGATCGTATATATATACATAGGTAAGATCTGTACATATGAAAGATATATGCCACTGTATATGATGCTCATTCTTTATTCGGCTAAATCCTTTTACTAAAAAAAGGATTGGGCCGAGTTTAATTGCAATCAATTAGGAGAACAAACAAAAATTACTGAATTATGCATACTTAGTTCTTATATTTTCTGTTTATCTATTTCTGTTTATCTAGCCTATCTACTCAAATAAAATATACGCGCCTGAAGTACCCATCAATTTTGGTTGAACTACGTTTTGACTAAAATGAGATAATAGTTTTATTGGAACCCTTGACCAATATTTGTAAAACTAGAAAGCATGTAAAATAACGTCACTAGCCCTAACTAGACATAGATAATACATCAAATAATAAATGTTGAAAATAAAAATAACTAATCCATTTTTCAATAATATATAATCTTATCTTTAAAAGAAATAAAATAGTAAGTATGCAGTTTAGTTTTGGGTGACCAAATTGAACATAGTTTTTGTTTTTTCTTTAAATTTTCAAAATAAGAAATTTTTTTGTTTTGATTTTGCCAAAATGGAACTAAAACTAATTAATCTCAAACAATTCTCAATCAAGTTAAAATCAGAGTTTTGGCTCAGTCCTTGGACATCGAAACTGAGTCCCAGATGGGCCCAAGTATGCAATGGATTTGATCATTGTTGAGATTAGGACCTACATTCCTGTTGAGTTTAATCTGGATTAACCTTTGCTGAATTAGAAAACACAATATAGATTTTCCGAGCTATGTAAGACTACATAAAGGTTGAGCATATTAATTTGGGAACTGAGTGCTAACTCAACAGACTCATTCAAGGATAATCTTTGCTGGTGTTCATTAGAAGAATAAACCACTTAGGTGTTTTTTTCTTTTCTTTTCAATTTATTACATTTGTATGATTTTACGTGTCTAACGTGTTGTGTGTACAATGTATTTTTTTTTTTTTTTGTATATACTTTGCAACTGGACCAAAAACATTAATCAGGAGAACGAACCATGGAGGTTAGTTTCATATGACGCCCATGTTGTTGAGGCCCAAGACGACCCCGAGGCCCATGAAGTGGCCAACTGACCCGCACGCCAGCATGTCGGCCAGGGTGAATCTGGCTGGGTCGCCGGTCTGCACCTCCATCTTCAGCCCTGCGGTTGCCTTGCTGTTCGCAGACGGAGCCAGCCCGAACAGACCGGCAAATAGCATCAAGCTTGTAGTGGTCACCATTATCTGCCACACAAACATAGAGTTAAGTGATTATGACACTGGCATAATTAAAATCTAGGCAACCCTTCCTTCCACTTATGTGTTTCTGGCAATATATATATATATATATATATATATATATATATATATATATAAATGGTAAATTTTATTCCAAAAGCAAAGTAATAATCATACAACATACAATTATAGTGAGACTCCCACACTTCAGCTCTCAATTACATTAACATCAAACTCTATGTTATGGAGGATGTCTACCGGAGGGGTGACTAGCCCCTCAAAAATATGACGGTTTCGTTCCCTCCATATACGCCAAACTGAGGCCGCCAATCGAAGTCTGGCTGTCCGGATCCAGTCCTGCCCTCTACCTCTGCTATCCCGGAGCACAGTGATGATGTCCCCAATTTCCTTCGCGGAGTCGCATTCACCCAACGCTCTACTCTGCACAGACCAGATCTGCCATGCCAGAGCACACTCGAAGAAAATGTGCCCTATAAATTCATTTTCCATACTGCATAGCACACATTTCGGATCTGGAACCGACACACCAAACGATCTCAAACGATCCCTAGTCAAAAGACGGCCCAGAAGAAGCTTGTAGACGCTGCATCTTCCTCGCGAGACCCTTGCACCATACGAACTCGTAGTCAGAGCTCTGAGGAAAGGTGCGCCGGATGAGATTGTAGCAGCTCTGAAATTGGAATCCTCCAGTTCCCAAAGCTGTGTCTGTCGGCTCCCAAATCCACCGATCAGCAGGCAAGTCCGGATCAATGGCAATAGTACTGATAATCCCACCCAGCTCCTCGGCAAACCGATAAGACTCCGGCCTCCACTCTCCGTCGCGTATGATACGACTACACGTCAGCCCACGCCTGTCCTTCTGATGTGTCGGGGCTCCCCTGATGTCCAAAAGCGAAAGCCGATCTATCCAAGGATCCCGCCAGAGATCCGTTCCAGATCCATCCTTCATGACCTTCCGGATTGCAGATTTGAGAACCCCCTGTGTCTCAAGATATTCTTAAAAGTGACTGATTGATTATTGTCAGTAGCACAGGTCCAGAAATTGCCCTACTTCACATATCTGTTGTGCATCCAGTCAGCCCAGAGGGACCCCCCGTTGATGAATCTCCAAGCCAGATTTAGCGCAGAGGTCTCCCTGATCTCCAGCAATGGCCTAAGTCCCACTCCTCCCTCCTTCCTGGGTCTATAGAGCTGCTCCCAGGAGATCGCATGCATACCCCCCTCCAAATGAAGTCTGCACAAATTCGCTCCACTTTCCTAACAGTGGCAACAGGGAGGAGGATGGATTGCATCCAGAAATGAGCCACAGCCGAAATAACCGATCTGACCAGCTCGATGCGACCTCCAAAGGACAATCCGGTGGCTTGCCAACCTTTCACTCTCCTCTGGACGTACTCTACCAGACTATGGCAGTCCTGATGACGCGCATAGTTGACTGTGAGAGGGACTCCTAAATATCTCACCGGAAGATCACTCCTCTCAACTTCCAGCACATCGGTCCGCTCCTCCTTCTGGGGACATAGGGAGCTGAAGTACACCCTGCTTTTTTTTTCTGTTCATTTGAAGGCCCGAGAGGGAATTTAACTCTCTCATAATCTCCACAATCGTCTGCATACCCTCCATAGATGGCTGGATGAACACCAAGAGATCATCTGCATAGATAAGGTGGATAACTGGAGGATCCACCCTCCTGAACAATGGGACCAGTTTTTTACGGTGCACTGCCAGGTCCATCAAACATGTGAAATATTTCATGACAAGCGTGAACAGGTAAGGGACATAGAGTCGCCTTGCCTAAGCCCACGGTTACTCTAGAAGTACCCATAAGGAATGCCCTATATGAGGACAGAGAAAGTGGGGGACGTGATGCACTCCCAGATTAATGCAAACCAGTGGTCCGCGAAATCCATAGCGGTCATCAGATGACAGAGGAAGTCCATATTGAACATGTCATACGCCTTCCTCAGGTCCAGTTTCACACATGCTTTCTCCCCTCCGGGTTTGCTAAAGTCCCTCACCATCTCATGAGCCAGGATGCCGTGTTCAGCAATCGACCTCCCCTTGATGAACGTAGCCTGATTCGTAGAAACCAAGTCCTACATGTTCTCCTCCATCCTCCAGCATATAAGGTGCGTAATTATCTTATAGAGATAATTACAGTACGTAATAGGTCTGAAATTCGCCAGTGATGCCGCTACCTCCTTCTTTGGCACCAAGGTCAGAAAAGTGTGGTTCAGCTCTTTTAGTAGCTTCCCTTTGGTGAAGAATTCCTGCACCACCTCCAAGACCTGATACTTCAGAATGTCCCAGTGGCGTTTGTAGAACCAACTGCTAAAACCATTCGGTCCGGGTGCCTTGTTAGGATCTGCCAACTTGACAATTGATTCCACCTCCTCCAAAGTAATAGGGGCAAGAAGAATGCTATTCCCATACGGAGTTACCAATCTCTTCGTAACAATATCTGGGAACACAGACATGTAGTCAGTCTGGAAATATAACTCAGAATAGTACCTGACAGCCTCGCCCTGGATCTCAGCAGGCTTCTCCACCAGGTTGCAATCCACATCAAGCAGCTGGGAGATGTGATTCCTATTATGTCTGGTCCGGATGATATCATAGAAGAACTTGGAACAACTGTCGTCGTCCTTGAGCCAGGAACATTTAGCATGCTGAGTCGTGCTAATCTCCTTCTGTAGCCGCAAGATGTTGACTTCTCCGATCAGCTCATTCTCTCTCGCTGCCAAGTCACCATTAAGCATGTCAGACTGCATGTCCTGCTGGATAGCCCGCAGCTCTACCTCCTTATCTTCTAAGGAAGACATGGGCAACCCCTTCACCCAACACCGAAGAGCCTTCTTCGTAGCCTTGAGACGTCGTACCAAACGAAGCTGGGCCGTGCCCTCCTGACAGCTCGTAAGTCCCTCTGAAACAGCCTCCAGGTAGTCATCCGAGAGAAACCAAATATTGTTGTACCTGAATGGGCGGGACTTCCCAGGAGACCGAGTAGTGAAGCCGACCTTGATGGGGGAGTGATCGCTCGTCCCAGCGGCCAGGCCCTCAGCCGAAGAATTGGAAAAATGCCGGAACCATTCTCTATTGCCAGGGCTCGATCAAGCTGGCATGCAACCCTGTTCCGGATTGCTTTGTTATGAAAAGTCCAAATAAAGTCGGAATACGACAATCCCTGGAACCCCGCCTGGAGGAGACATCTCTGGAAATCATATAGGGTAGAGTCTGGTACTGGACGGCTGCCCACCTTCTTCCTTCGATGCAGAAGGGCATTGAAGTCCCCGATCAGAAGAAGCGGAAGAGCCGACGAATCAGCAGCGGCGACAACCCAGGAGATGTCGCTCCACAGGGACTCCCGTCTCCTTCTGTCGTTGTGGCCGTAAACCGCCCCAGCAAGAACCGAAAACCACTCTTGTTCGAGAAGGAGATGGAGATCAACTGGTCCGTCATCAAGATCAAGTCCCCTTCCCAGCACTTCGAGTTCCATCTGATCCAAATCCCGGCTATGTCACAGAGAGCCAGGTTGTGCAATTGGTCCCAATGTGATAGGGTCCTTCGAGTAAGGGTCTTTTCACCTTTGATCTTCGATTCTAACAATACAGAGATGTCGCACTTCTCTCTGTGTAGAATCCCATAAATCTCTCTCCACCTCCCTAACGAACACGCCCTCCTCACATTCCAGGCAATAATAGTCATTAATTAATGAGAGAATGGATCCCTTGGGGAATACCCGAATTGGCACCTGGGATTATACCGCATCCGACACTAATAGATCCTCCTCCATCCCAGTCGGAATGGCCTGCTAGGGAACGAAATGAGAGAGCATCATCGCCCAGGCAGGGTTGTCAACACACACCGCCTCCTCCCTAGTAGAAGGATGCCCCCCTCCCTGGAGGGACCGTCACTCAGCGGACCAACAGCACGTCGCTTCCTACAGTAAACATTCCCCTCAGCCGATCCGCCACCCTCTCGGCCCTCACTTTCCGACGCCACCATGCCTCTCGTAATCATACCCCTCTGCACCAGGCCGGAGATCAAAGCCCTACTCGTGGAAGCTAGCTGGGTAGAAACAGTGAGGCTCATTACGCCATCACTCACTGGAGGAGTAGTCCCTCCCGCCAAGACCTCCTGTCCACTGTCATCTCTAGAATCCATGTCACGGGGTAAATCTGGAACCTCAGTAAAAGGAATATGAGGCTCCACAGGAGAGCCTACTGACGAACAAGCGCTGGCCAGATGTCCGAAACAAGTACATCGTGAACAAGTAGGTGGGATCCATTCGTATTCCACCTTCTGGGTTAGCACTTCTCCAGAAGGAATTTCATATTCCACCACCTTCGGTAACTCCCCCCCAGTCCGAATCTCCACAAAAATTCTAGCATACATCAACCTCGAACGAAAGGCAGTAGCTTCATCCGCCTTGATCGGGGTTCCCACCAAGCTCGCCAGACGCATCAGCAATGGGATACTCCAGAACCGGACAGGGAACTCAGGGAAGCAAATCCATACAGGGATGGCATTCAGGACTTCCCTCTCACATCTAATTTCTGGAGTCTATTCCTTCAGAATGATGAGCCTACCGTCGAACGTCTACGGGCCGCCTTGCAGGATCCTTGCTACATCATCTGTAATCCCAAACTTCACATAGTAGAAGCCGTTCTCGCGAGCAAAGAACTCCATACTGTCCTTAGGCTGCCAGACACGTGCTGCATAACCCCGGATCTGTCCGTAGAAAGGCTTGTTGGCTAGGACGTACAAAACTAGAGTATTCTCCCAGTATGCAGTCATCTTCTCTATCTCCTTCGCAGGGAACGAGGCCCGAAAAACCCTCCATGCCTTAATTGGCGGTACATACTCCATCGATGTAGGACTTTTCGGTCCCACAGGTTTGTAAATATCTGCCCAGGACCTTCCAGCCGGCCGTGAAGTCGTCCCATGTGGCCTGGGACAACCCTCCATGGGGGACCCAGACCCCTGCCCGCCGAGATCCACCATATTGCTCTTCTCCTTATCCGCTGCAGTAACCTTGGGCCGCCAGCCCACCGATCTTCCAGTAGACGCCACTGGGCCACGGGCCGATGGCCGCGCCCCTGACCCACCTTGTCTTCTGTCAGCAGAGTGGCGATCCCTAACATGGCCCTGTCCTCCTCCTACCTTTCCTCCGGTCTTCGCCACGCGATGACGCGTAACCGTCGTCCATCCTCCTTCCTCCATCTGTCCCCCCTGAGATCCAGATCCTGCACCGAATTAGAAATTCAGGGTGTTGGATACACCCCGAAGGATCCGATTCACTACCGTACCCACCGGAACCGACCCCGACCCCCCCGACTGAGGGGAGCACCGCAGCTACCACCGGAGGGGGTCCGCCCGACCCCCCACCGTTGAACCCATCGAGTCTCTAGCAATCACCACCGCAGAGATGCAAGAATGGGAAGTTGCACAGTCAGTGTTGATCTTTACAGAGTTATTTATAGGGGGTGACAGTAGCTGCCTCCCTCAATTTGTGGAGCTCTTGTACGCCTTCGTTGGGATTAGCTATGTAGCTATGGTATATGCTACTGGCCTGTCGAATGATTGATGGAATATTCGGAGGAGTATGGTCGAAGACACAGGCACACCTAGCCTTCCAAATAGCTCATAGAAGTGTCGATCCCATCCTGAACGCCTCATGTGAGTTAGGATCCTTCAGCCACTCCACAAATAGGCGATGAATCTGTAAATGACTGTCGAAGCGAAGTCCCAAAGGGCAAGCAAACCAAGATTCTTTGCTTAACTGGCAGTGTGCAAAGAGATGATCGGTGGTCTCCTCATATTCAAGGTAAAAATGGCACAAATTGCTAATGGTAGGGGCCTTCCTGCTGATCACAGAGAGAAGAGGGAGGCCTTCGTTCAGAAGCCGCCAAATGAAGACTTGCACTCTCGGAGACAACTGCTTAACATTCCAGAGTCTACGCCAAATATCAGGGTCTTCCATAGCAGCAGAGCTTTCTGGAGCTTGCCTTCTAATATATTCGTAGAGCGACTTGGGTGAGAACCTACCATCCTTCGCCTGCGTCCATATCAGTTCGTCTGGACCATCCCATCCTGCAAGGAGATGTCAAGAATAGCATTGGATTCAAGTGGAGAAATGAGTGCCTTAATAAGCGGGGAATTCCAATGTCTTGTGTTAGGTTCCATGAGCTCGCGGACGAGGCGAGGACCAGTACGGTGATTACGACGATCTAATAAAACTATGTAGGTCTTCACTCAAGGATGAAGTAATTTTTTGTACTTGTTTTGTCCTCTATTCTTCTACGTGACCAAATCTTTCTGGAATAATTTTACTTGAATAATATTCATTTATGCACTTTAATATTCTAGATTATTTTTTGAGCACTTAAATGTCCTACAATTTTTACTTTAATACCTGATTTTTTTAATTATTTCGCAGTCAGATGGTAACAGTTTGTTTACAAAGATCACAATTCACTAATTAGGGACTGTTTGGTAAACCCTAAGTGTAGAAAATTAAGTTTGGATTTTCAATTTCGAGTATGAAAAGTGTATAAAAATTCATTCACTTTTTTGTCTCCTAGTAGGAAGAAAATGTGTTTGGTTAGAATAGAATGTGGGAAAATGGAAAGTGAGTGATTTGATATTAATTATTTATGAAATATTATTAGGTTTTAATACACAACATTAAAAACAATAATAATAATAATTTTTTTCCATGCTAATAACAATCCGTATCAAAAAAATTCATTTAACAGGCCAACAAGGCTATTCTCGCATGTTTTTTTCTCAGAACCACTCTCTCTCTTCTTTTCCCATTTTCTAACTGCTCTCTCTGAGAGAGTTTCCATCGGAGCTTTCTTCCCTCTCCTTTCAGAGGGAGGATGCGAAGAGATGAGAGCACCATGACGCGACCGCTGCAGACGAGAAAACGACGACAAGCAACGCCAACGGGATCCGCAAGAGGGAGAAGATGGCAGATTGACGCAGAAAAGAAGATGACGACGGAGCTCAGGCGGAGGTCGGGCGCTGAAAACCGTGGATCGGTGCAAGCGAGACGACGACAACGGAGCTTAGATGGTGGTCGAGCTTTGGTAAAGAATTTCAGTCTTAGTTTGTTGGCTAATATTTATTTAGTGCTAATCCCTCCAAATCCACCCACATCCTAGCAAGAATCATGGATGTGAAAAATGATAAATTTTTAGGGCAACAACCAGGGGACAGGAACTGCATTTCTAAATCCTGTCTCCCCAAATCCTAAGGAACCAAACAAAGGAAGAAATTATTTGCATCCACTTCCTTGAATTGGACTAATTCTAGTCCCAATCCCCGTTTACCAAACAACCCCTAGCCCAAATCTTAATAGTTATTATTTCCAAAAAAATTAATTAAATAATCATTTTCTCCAACTAAATTATTTTTATTCCTAACCCTAGTTTCCTTCCTACCACCTCCATCGCTCCCCCTCTCATGTCCACGCACCACCACCAAAACCGATGTCACTACAATAGCCATGGAGTCCCTCTTCTTGACACCCACAACACATGCAACTTTAAAAAAAATCAAAATAAAAATAAAAAACAATGCGCTAACCCTAGGCTAGTTCCTACCTCTTCTACCCCCTCCAGCCACCACCGCCACTTCCCTTCTCTCTCTGGCTTTCTATCTCGTGACGAAGCAAGATTGTACAGTCAATACCAATAGTTATCGTCGACTGTTGTTGGCCTCACATTGAGGAGAGAGAGGGCAAGGTCGACGACATGAGGGGTGCCCACGACGGTGGCAGGAGGAGGGGAAGAGAAAGGGGTAGTCTTAGGGTTTTATTTTCCTAATTTTAATCTATTTTATATTTTTGCTTTTTATCTTTAGGGTCTACTTGGTAACAGTGTTTTAACCGGTTCTGGGATATTTTTGAACCGACCGTATATGAAAACCCTTGCTTTTTTATTTTTTTGAGGCACTGGTTTTGATCGGCTGAAAAATCCTCCAAAATCGGTGTAATACAATTTTGGGTGACTTTATAAAGACCCCAAATCGGTGGATTTTGAAAGTTTTATTATTTTATTCTATTTATATCCACACAAAAAATATACAATTGTAACTACTAATACCCTTCCCTATTTAATTTTATTCATGTAAAAAACTTTCAGAGTCGCTCGTTAGTGAATTACCAAGTATGGATTGGACTAGTTTAAAAGTCGCTACTTAAAAACCACCCAAAATCAGATCCCTCGTAACCGCTCATAACCAGTACTCTAAAAACACCTCATAACCGCTATCCTTACAATTGCCAAGCAGACCTGCTTGGTAACGGTATTTTCACCAATTCTGGGGTGTTTTTGAATCGATCGTTTATGAAAACTCCTGCTTGTTAATTTTTTTGAAGCACTGGTTTTGGTCGGCTCAAAACTCCCCAAAACATGTGTAATATAATTTTGGGTGGCTTTATATACACCCTAAATCAGTGGGTTTTGAGCGGCTTTATTATTTTATTTCATTTATATCGGCAAAAATATATATAATTATAACTGTTGGTACCCTTCTCTATTTAATTTTATTCGTGTAAAAAACTTTCAGAACCGCTCGTTAGTGAATTACCAAGCATGTATTGGACTGGTTTAAAAGCCGCTACTTAAAAACCATCCAAAATAGGACCTCTTGTAAAATTGCTCATAACCGGTACTCTAAAAATATCACATAACCGCTACCCCTATATTTGCCAAGCAGACCCTAAAAAAGGACAAAATACCTTTTTCTTAGAAAAGCATACAAGAAGACGGATAAGGGTAATCCCATCATCAACTACTTCATCTCTTAATTTAATAATAATGGAAATATTGTCCTACTGAGATAAAATTTATAATTTGCTATCCTCTTGCTCAAGATTACGAGTCTTGCCACCTACCAAACTGCTATACTCTGTCCTTAATAACTGGGGACGTATGGATGAGGAAAGAGTAGATGTAAAAGTTCAGGATACGTAAGTGATAAAAAAAAGGTGTTAAAAGTATCAAAAATGAATAGTCTAGTGCAAATTAGCCTTTTTTGTTGGAGTTTGGCCTTTTTTATTAGAAAGTTTAGTCCCACATCGGCTAGGCCAAAGGAGTTGTATCTCTATTTAATAGATATGCTTGTTTAGAGATGAACATGTGGTGTGGAGGTGCACAAGGGTGCGCCATGTGGGAGCATTTTTCTAATGACTAAATCAACAATGAAAGCATTCATGCTTTTTGGTATTGGGAAAAAATTTCGTTGGAGCTAAGCCACGTAGGGGCTTAGCGACTCGGACTCGGAGGACTCGAACTCGGGCTCGTGGGCTGATGAGGCGTAATATGGCATTTTGTTGGAGCGGCTATGCGCACGTTGCGCAAGTGGCGTAGATGGCGCGCGCTGTGCGCCCTTTGGCTCAGATCGAGTCTGTGCATGATTGAGCAGTTACAGCATGCTCGGGATGGTTTCTTCCCATATCTCGCACATATTGCTAACTGGGCGGTTACAGAGCGAGGCTATATAAGCTTCTCTGCTCTCTCTCTCAGTAATATAAGTTCAGAATTTACATAAGGCAGAAGTATTTTTTAGCACAATTTCTTACGTGTTTCCACAGAGTTTGAGAGACTAGAGAAGCTGTGCACCAGCGCCACTTAGCACAGGAGTCTGTGCGCCTTCCGAGGAGTCAGAAGAGCAGAGTGTTACAAAGTTCTCCGTCGAACTTGCTGGTTCCTGGAATCTGTTCATGTGGGGCAAATTAAGCTTTGAGCAACAGTGATCATTCACCCCAGCAGGCTGTTCTTCCATCTTTCGCCGGTCATTCACTACGCTGCTGCTGCTGGCAATTTGATTTGTACCTTCTTTTTAGAAGTACTGCTATCGTTTGCTGCTGTTACGAAATCTTTTAAGATTTTCGTAATCCAGAATACTCTTAGGATCTCTATTGTGCACATTCTTTGAAGTGTTGCGTAGAAATATTGTTTTTATAATTGTTTCATTTTTTTAGTTTTCTATCAAAAACTGTGCCCCGGGACTAACAATCTCAAAGCTTAATTAACGAAATGGTTGTGCTTCGCTAGTCAATCCTAACTTCTCAAAGTTAGAGCAATTTGATGGTGAGCACTATCAAATCTGGAAAAGAAAGGTTTTCCTCAATATTCAGTTCTCTCATGTTGATCACGTGCTGTATAAAGAGGAACCTATTATTCCAGAGACTGGATCTGCAGCCGTAATATCTGCGGCTGCTAAGAACCAGGCCAAATGGAAAAGGGACAATAGCATTTGTAGGCTTATGATCCTAAATGCTATGAAAGACTCCCTTGCTGAATCATATTCAAAGAAGACTGCTGCCAGAGAGATTTGGGAGTCTCTGGAGAAACTGTACGAGGATGATAAGAACCGTAGCAAGATATTTCTTGTTGAAAAATATCACAAGTGGTTCTTTGAGGACGAGAAGCCAATGATGCCGCATGTAAAGGAGTTCCTGAAACTGCGACAGAAGTTGGAAGACGAGACGATGCCCCTCCCCGACAAGTTTATTGTTGGAGAGATTGTTTTGAAGCTTCCTGCTGGATAGAGTAAGTTCTATGCAAACATGCATAGGAAGAAGTTGGAGATCACTCTCGACGATCTCCTGCAGGAAATATACGTTGAGGACCAGATGAGGGCTCAACTGAAGGTGTACGCACTGTCCAAGCAATTGGTTAACGCCAATCTAGTTCATACCAGAGAACCAAAGGGAAAGCATGCGACTTCCCACAGCAAGAAGAAGGACCCTAACAATCTGAACGTGAAGGGGACTTCCTTCAAGCAAAAGAAAGCAAAGTCTCAGATGCCTTGTTTCAAGTGTGGCAAGAAGGGTCACTTCAAGAGAGAATGCAAAGCAAAGACCAAGCAAAAAGAGCAAAAAGAGCCTAGCAAGGTTTCTATGATCACTGACGTTGTTGCTATGATTGCGCAGGTCGATACGGTGGGGGCTGACTCTGACTGGTGGGTAGACACTGGAGCCACCTGTCATGTCTGCTCCAGCAAGGAGTGGTTTACCACCTATACACCAACTTCTGAAGTGGTTGTGGTGGCAAACCAGGCACAAACTGAAGTGCTCGGGATCAGGATGGTGGTTTTGAAGCTGACTTCGAGAAAGTCTCTGGCACTTCAAGGTGTGAAACATGTACCTGCTATCACAAAGAACCTGATCTCGGAAGGCCTACTCTGCAACGCAGGCCTCAGGATGGACATCAATGCTGGCCAGATGGTGATGTCCATAAAGGAAACATATTACAAGAAAGCTTTTCGTACCGAAGAAATATTCAAAATTCAGCTTGTAAATCAGTCCAATGTAATTAATGCAATCACTCCTTCTGCTTATACTCTTGAGTTTGGCATAATAGGCTAGGACATGTTCATTGTAAACGAATAAACAAACTGCCTAGTCTAGGATTTATCTCCAAATGTAGGGGTAAGGTAGAAAAATGTAAAGTTTGTGCACAAACAAAGATCACAAGGAAACCCTTTCCTCATGTTAATCAAAGTACAGATCTTCTGGAGTTGGTACACTCCGATATCTGTGACTTCAAACAATTCTCTATAAAGGCCGGGATGAAGTATTTCATAACCTTCATCGATGACTTCTCAAAGTATGCATTCGTCTACTTGTTGAAGGCGAAAGACGAAGCATTTGAGAAGTTCAAGGAGTTCAGGGCCGAAGCTGAGCGGCGGAATGGACAACAACTCAAGAGAATAAGAAGTGATCGAGGTAGAGAGTACAGGTCTCATGAATTTGCATCATTCTGCAAAAAATATAGAATTGTCAATGAGACTACGGCTCCATACTCTCCTCAATCAAACAGAGTAGCAGAAAGGAAGAACAGAACGTTAACAGAAATGATTAACTTAATGATGTTGACTGTGGGTCTTCCAAAGTGCTACTGGAGAGAAGCTGCATTGACGGCCACATTTATTCTAAATAGAGTGCCTCATACAACTTCAGACATTACTCCTCATGAACTCTGTTTTAAGGTCAGACATAACTTGAATGTTATTCGAGTGCGGGGGTGTCTGACATATGTCAAGCTTCCAGATCTGAAGATTCAGAAGCTTGGGACAAGGACTACAAAGACGATCTTCTTGGGGTATGCCAAGAAGAGCGGTGCTCGAAGATTTTTTGATATCGAGTCAAATCATATCATTGAATCTCGCGACGTAGAATATTTTGAAGACAAATTTGTAAGGCACAAGAACATTATTCTAGCAGATGTTCCGGAGAACAATAAGGGTGCGCAAGATACTGAAGTTTTCAATGAGGATGTGGTCCAAGAAGATGTTGTTGTTGAAACAACGGTTAAACCAGAACTCGCTGAGCCATCAGCTAAGCGTGTGAGGTGGCCGAAGGACTTCGGAAATGACTTTGTCACCTATCATGTGGAAACAGATCTGCTTACCTATGATGAGGCGATAAAGACCAGACGCGGTTTTCTGAAAGGAGGCGATTGACAATGAAATTGATTCCATCACCTCAAATAACACTTGGGTGTTGCTTGATCTTCCGGAAGGAGCTAAGCCCATCGGATGCAAATGGATCTTCAAGAAGAAGATGAAAGCAGACGGAACTATTGACAAGTTCAAGGCTAGGTTGGTAGCCAAGGGGTTTTCTCAGAAGCAGAGGATCGACTACTTTGACACGTATGCTCCAGTAGCCCGGATAACCACCATCAGAATATTGATTGCTCTCGCAATAATACATAAGATGGTGATACATCAGATGAATGTGAAAACAGCTTTCCTAAATGAGGAGCTGACTGAAGAGATTTACATGTAATAGCCAGAGGGATTTGTCGTCAAGGATCTTGAAGACAAAGTCTGCAAGTTGGTAAAATTCTTGTACGGTCTTAAACAGGATCCCAAGATGTGGCATGAGAAATTTGACAAGGTTATAAGGTCAAATGGCCACATGGTCAACGAGACGGACAAGCATATTTACACAAAGTTCGCTGATAGAAAATGTATGATCGTTTGTCTGTACGTGGAAGACATACTAATCCTAGGTACGGATATGGGCTGTGTCACGGAGACAAAGAAGTTCATCTCGAGCAAGTTCAGTATGAAGGACTTGGGGAAAGCTAATGTGATCTTAGGGATCAAGATCATCCGGACAGACACTGGACTAGCGCTATCACAGTCTTATTATATTGAGAAGATGATCACACGTTACGGGTATCAGGATCTTTGAGGGATCGATATGCCTTACAGGTGTGATCTGAAGTTGAAGTCTAATTCAGGAAAAAGCGTTAAACAGTTGGAGTATGCAAGCGTAATCGGGAGTTTGATGTATGCTACTACTGCCATAAGACCTGACATAGCTTTCGTTGTGGGAATGCTGAGTCATTTCACGAGCAACCCAGGCATTGAGCACTGGAAAGCTGTAAAACGGGTTATGAGATATCTCAAGAAGACTCGGACATATGCACTGTACTGCAGCGGAGATCCGCCGGTAGTGAAAGGCTTCAATGATGCCAGCTGGTGCTCAGAGGTGGAGAGCGAAAGGTCCACAGGTGGATTCATTTTTATAATGGGTGGAGCTGCTATATCGTGGACGTCGATGAAATAGACTATGCTCTCATGGTCATCCATGGATTCTGAGTTCTTTGCACTTGATACCGTAGCGGAGGAAGCAGAATGGCTTCGGAAGCTCATGTATGATCTTCCAGTGGTTGGGGCACAAATATCGATAATACCGATATACTGTGACAACCAGGCGACTACGACGGTGGCATCAAATGACCTCTTCAACGGAAAGAAGAGGACTGTACGGTTGAAGCACAGGGTAGTATACAATCTCATCAAGAGAGGTATTAATGTAATGATTGATGTTCAGAGTCAGGAGAACCTGGCGGATCCGTTCATCAAGGGCCTCAAGCGCCAGCTGGTCGATGACACAGCAAGTAAAATGGGCTTGAAGGCATTCTGATATTGTATTATTGCAATCCTACCAAAAAGTTTTATGCTATTAGTTCAAAGAGAAATCTACTAGGCATCTAGATTTTGGTTCAAGAGAGGACCATTCATCGGAAGAATATCAAGAACGATGGGTACATATCCTATTGGGCATGAGAGATTACGGACCTATAACTACTATTGTCTACTATTATTTTTTGTAAAAAACAGATCATGTGGGAAGGTTGGCTTAAACGCCTTAATGAGTTCTCAGGCAGAGTGAATGTCTGGTGTACTTTACAGGAAGCACGGTAGCGAAGTACTACAAGGAGTAAAACTCTATGCTACTATGGGGTGACTCCACCATGAGGTTCCCGAAAGGGGTAATGCCTCGGCTTTGTGAGCCAAGTCACAGCGACGTAGTACCGCAAATAGGCAGGTAGCCTAATGATGTATGTTGAAAGAAAGAAGGATGTAGTCAGCACTACAAAGGGGAGAAGTTTCTCATGTTACAGTGGCATGACACCATGATAAGGTACACAGTTAGGGATAAAGCCTCGGCCTTGCAAGCCATGTCGTTGCGGTGTAATACCGCAAGGAAGCCTAAGGCTTCATGCTGGGTAGTATGACACTACAAAGAGGCGGTGACCTCATGCTATAGTAGTATGATACGACGATGAGGTTTTCGATAGAGGTAATGCCTCGACTTTAGGCTGTGTCGTAGCGGCGTAGCACCACAAGGGAAGCACAAAGCGCTTTATGTCATGTCTCTTTAATAAAGAACTCTCCTATAATGTATAGACAAAGCGATATCAGGCCGTCTCTTGAGGGTAAACTTGTAGACGCCCAAAATTATACACTAAAATTAGGCTGGCACAGGGCCTTTAATGTGTAGCCAGAAGCACATGTAACTACATTATGTGAGTGAAAAAAAATTTCAGCTGTGATGCAGAATTTAAGGCTTAGTCCATTCTTGTATTATAGTCTGTTGTTTGACTCATACGGGAAGATTCAAATAGTTAGCGACATCTCTCCTAATGCATGATGGACAGTTACTGTGGGGAACACTCAAACCCATATATAGAGATATGTCGGGGATTATTGGAGTTTATCCTTTTTTATTGGAAAGTTTAGTCCCACATCGGCTAGGCCAAAGGAGTTGTATCTCTATATAATAGATATGCTTGTTTAGATATGCACATGTGGTGTGGAGGTACACATGGGTGTGCCATGTGGGGGTATTTTTCTAATAGAAAAAAAGGCTAAATCAACAATGAAAGCATTCATACTTTTTGCTCTTGAAAAATTAATTTCCTTTGGAGCTAAGCCCCATAGGGGCTTAGCGACTCGGACTCGGACTCGAACTCGAACTCGGACTCATGGCCTCATGAGACATTTTGTTGGCGCACTTTGCACTTAGCACGTCAGCATCGTCGCTAGGCGCATTATGCGCTTAAGTTACGCTCGTTGCGCGAGCCTCTTACGCAGCTGATTACGTACGTTGCGCGGTTTGTGCACAGTATGCAAGTGGCATAAGTTATTTGAGTGGCACAGTGTGCGCATTGCGTGGATTGTGCAGATTGTGCTTGGTGCGTGTGGCGCAAGTTACGCGTGTGGCACAGGTTGCGCAGGGTACATAGTGCGCTAGTGCACGCTGGAGCGGCTGTACGCACGTTGTGCAAGTGGCGCAGATAGCACACGCAGTGCGCCCTTTGGCACAGATCGTGTCTGTGTACGATTGAGGAGTTACAGCATGTTCGGAACAATTTCTTCCTACATTCCGAACATGTTGCTAACTGGGCGGTTACAGAGCTAGGCTATATAAGCTTCTCTGCTCTCTCTCAGTAATATAAGTTCAGAATTCACATAAGGCAGAAGTGTTTTTTGGCACAATTCCTTACGTGTTTCCACAGAGTTTGAGAGACTAGAGAAGCAGTGCACCAACGCCACTTAGCACAGGAGTCCGTGTGCCTTCTGAGGAGTCGGAAGAGCAGAGTGTTTCAAAGTTCTCCGTCGAACTTGTTGGTTCCTGGAAGCTGTCCGTGTGGGGCGAATTAAGCTTTGAGCAACGGTGATCATTCACCCCAGCAGGCTGTTCTTCCATCTTTCGCCTGTCATTCACTTCGCTGCTACTGTTGGAGGAAGAACCTTCTATTCCAGACAATGGGTCTACTGCCGCAATCAATGCGGCTACCAAACTCCAGGCCAAATGGAGAAGGAAAAATAGCATCTGCAGGTTTCTTATCCTGAATGCTATGGAGGATTCCCTGGCAGAATCCTACTCGAAGAAGGAATTTGCCAGAGATATATGGGAGTCTGTAGAAAAACTGTATGAAGAAGACAGGAACAGGAGCAAGATGTTTGTGGTTGAAAAATATCACAAATTGCTCTTTGAGGACGAGAAGTCCATGATGCCATAGGTGAAGGAATTTCTAAAGCTGCGTCAGAAACTAGAAGACGAAGAGATGCCCCTTCCCGACAAGTTTGTCGTTGGAGGGATCGTCTCAAAACTTCCTGCTGGATAGAGTACCTTCTATGCAAGGATGCTCAGAAAGAAGCTAGACATTAGCTTGGGAGATCTACTTCAAGAGATCCATGTTGAGGACGAGATACGTTACCAACAGAAGATGGACACTCTATCCAAACAGTTGGCTAAGGCCAATCTAGTGCAGACGAGAGATCCCAAGGGGAAGCAGACGGCTTCTCATCACAAGAAGAAGGACTTCACTAATCTAAAAGTGAAGGGTCCTTCATTCAAGCAACAGAAGTCCAAGTCCCACGTGACTTGTATCAATTGTGGCAAAAAAGGCCACTATAAGAGTGAATGCAGATCTAAGCCTAAACAATCAGAGAAAGGTGAGCCTAGTAAGGTTTTATTGGTTTCTAATATTGTTGCTATGATCGCACAGGTCACAACTATGGGGGTTGACTCTGACTGGTGAATAGACGCTGGTACGACTTGCCATGTCTGTTCTGGCAAGGAATGGTTCGTCACGTACTAGCCGATATCTGAGAAGATTGTCATGGCAAACCAGGCCCAAGCTGAAGTTCTGGGGATCGAGACTGTGGAGCTGAAACTCACTTCTGGGAACACTCTGACACTTCAAGGTGTGAAGCATGTTCCGGTGATTGACAAGAACCTGATCTCTGGGAGCCTGCTCTGCAATGCAGGCTTGAGGATGGACATCAATGCTGGTCAGATGGTGATGTCCAAGAAGGAAACATACTTCGGGAAGGCTTATCAAATCGAAGAAATGTTTAAAATTCAGCTTGTCAACTAGTTTAATGACATTAATACAGTTGCATTTTCTGATTATTCTCTTGAGTTGTGGCATAATAGACTAGGACATGTTCATTGTAAAAGAATTAACAAAATGTTTAGTCTAGGACTTATCTCCAAATATGGGGGTAAGGTGGAGAAGTGTGAAGTGTGTGCTCAGACGAAGATCACAAGGAAATCCTTTCATCGGGTCAATCGAAGCACAGATCTTCTGGAGTTGGTACACTCCGATATCTGTGACTTCAAACATTTCTCTACGAAGGCCGGGATGAAGTATTTCATAACCTTCATCGACGACTTCTCAAAAAACACTTTCGTCTACTTGCTCAAGACTAAAGACGAAGCTTTTGAGAAGTTCATAGAGTTCAGGGCCGAAGCTGAACGGCAGACTCGACAATAACTCAAGAGGTTGAGAAGTAATGAGGAGGGGAGTACAGGTGTCATGACTTCGTATCGTTCTGTAAAGAACATGGAATCATATGCGAGACTACTGCTCCATATTCTCCTCAATCCAACGGAGTAGCTGAGAGGAAGAACCGAACATTAACAGAAATGATGAATTCAATACTGCTTACTGCAGGTCTTCCAAAATGCTACTGGGGAGAAGCTGCATTAACGGCCACTTTCATTCTGAATAGAGTGCCATATGCAACTTCGGACGTAACTCCTCATGAACTCTGGTTCAAAGTCAGACCAAACTTGAATATCATTTGAGTGTGGGGGTATTTGGCGTATGTGAAGCTCCCAGATCTGAAGATTCAGAAGCTGGGGACAAGGACTATGAAGGCGATCTTCTTGGGGAATGTCGAGAAGAGTGATGCTCGGAGATTTTTTGATATTGAGTCAAATCATATCATCGAATCTCGTGATGCTAAATACTTTGAAGACAAGTTTGCAAAAGACAAAAACATTGTTCTTTCGGACATTCCGGAAAATGATGTAGGTGCAAATGAGACTGAAATCTCATATGGACCAGTAGTCCAAGAAGAAGCTGTTGTTGATGAAACAACTCTTGTACCAGAACTCGCAGAGTCGTCAGCAAAGCGAACGAGGAGACCTAAAGACTTCGGAGATGACTTTGTCACCTATCATGTGGAAGCAGATCCGCTTACCTATGATGAGGTAATAAAGACCAGAGATGCTATCTTCTGGAAGGAGGCAGTGAATGACGAGTTTGACTCTATCACCTCCAATAACACATGGGTGTTGGTAGATCTACCTGAAGAAGAAAAGTCCATCGGATGCAAATGGATCTTCAAGAAGAAGATGAAGGCAGATGGAACTGTTGACAAGTTCAAGGCCAGGCTGGTAGCCAAGGGATTTTCTCAGAAACAGGGGATAGAATATTTTGACACATACGCTCCAGTAGCTCGGATGACCACCATCAGAACGTTAATCGCTAGCAGCTATACATAAGTTGGTGATACAGATGTCATGCGAATCCTAGGGATGGATATAGGCTGTGACACGGAGACAAAGAAGTTTCTCTCAACCAAGTTCAGTATGAAGGACTTGGGGGATACAGATGTCATCTTGGGCATAAAGATCATCCGGACAGATACTGGAATAGCGCTGTCACAATCTCACCACATTGAGAAGATACTCACACGCTATGGGTATAAGGATCTTCCAGGGATCGATACGCCATATAGGGGTGATCAGAAGCTAAAGCCAAACTCGAGGGAAAGCGTCAGACAGCTGGAGTATTCTAGCATTATCGAAAGTTTGATGTACGCAACCACTGCCACAAGGCCTGACATAGCTTTCGCCGTGGGAATGCTGAGTCGGTTCACAAGCAACCCAGGGATTAAGCACTGAAAAGCTGTGAAGCGGGTGATGAGATATCTCAAGAAGACTCAGACATATACACTGCACTACAACGGGTATCCGACAGTAGTGGAAGGCTTCAGTGATGCTAGTTGGTGTTCAGAGGTGGAAAGCAAGAGATCCATATGTCACCCTCATTTTCCGTATTTTCCGTATTTCGTATTTATACTCGTATCTGGATTTTGGCATATATTTATATTTTTTTCTCAACTTGTGGAATTTTGGTATTTCTCGTATTTTGGGTTTTTGGCATGGCTCGGTTTTATTGGGTTGGTTCGGTTTGGTTCGGTTTGTGTGTTGGGATCACCGTAACCTATGCTACCCCTCATCCCCACCACAACTCCCCTTCTTTATATCCCCACCTACCACTCTCTCTCCTCATAACCACCATTAATTTCCTTCTTCTTCTTCTTCTCCTTCCTCCACAACTCTCCTAACCCTAGGCAAGTGCATCTTGCCACTACATGAGGACCCTCTTTTCTTTGTCCATTTGCTAGTTTAGGACATGGAGATCAACATTAGTTCTTGGGTTTTTATGATTTGGAGTCTCTGTTGATGTAGATCTAAGTTATTGCTATTTTTGGATTTTACATGTTTTGATCCATTTTGGTTGGTTTTTTTTGAGTTCTGATATTTCCATGTAGAAGAGCATTCAATTCCACCCAAGTTGGAACTTTGGAAATCTGGATTTGGAGTTCGGATGGCCAAGTTATGGTGCTTTGAAGCTTGGGTTCATCCATGGTGTTCTTGCTGTTTGGAGAAGACAGTGAGCAGTGTACAAAGCTGTTTAGCCTACGCACACTGAGCTGCGTGCGCTCTTTAGCGTGCGTACGCAGACTTGAGTACGCTTCCTGTTGGAAGCGTGTCTCCCTGTAGCGTGCGTGACTTTCACGTATGCTGCGTGCGTGACTTTCACGTACACTGCTCCCTTGAGCGTGCGTGACTTTCACGCAGCTCCTCCCTTGAGCGTGCGTGACTTTCACGCAGCTGCTCCCTTGAGCGTGCGTGACTTTTCACGTAGCTGCTCCCTTGAGCGTGCGTGACTTTTCACGTATGCTGCTCCCTGTGGCGTGCGTGACTTTCACGTACACTGCTCCCTGTAGCATGCGTGACTTTCACGTACACTGGTCCTGTAGCGTGCGTGACTTTCACCTATGCTCCTCTCTCAGCGTGCGTGACTTTTCGTACGCTGCTTCTCTGACCCCCTTGCTTAACCCATTAGCTCTTGGAGTTTTGGTTTTATTTCTTTAAGTTTGGCTCTTCTATAACCCTGTATTTTGATATTTTATTAGATATTTTATGCCCATTTTATATCCTTACGCCATTTGTCATGAACTTGATTTTACTTAATATGTTTGGAAGGACTATTGTACATGGCCTGGTATGACAAGGAACTAGCATAACACGACAATGACCCGTAGTGGTGCACTCCTGATGTGACCAACCTGACATGATAGTGGCCCGTCGTGGCGGACTCCTGACAAGTACCCTGACATGATTTACTTGATAATTTAACTTGACCTGCCTTGACACCGTGGGTGGTTCTTTCTTGCTTGCTTGTTAAATCTACTTGCCCTGTCTCGCATCATGTCTAGGATGGAACTCCTGAGTACCACGGTCAGGAGTACCTACTAAAATGAATTAAGGTTAATAACTAGAATAACACAGTAGTCATGAAGAGATGACACAGCTACAGGCAATCCCGTTACCTGGGCGCTCTTGGGATCTGTAGCCTGCCGTCGAGTAGGGCACATTTCCAGCGCACCGTCAAGTGTTGCACCCTCTAAGTCACCTAAGGGTACATTTGTCTCCCGGGCGATGTACCCACCTGAATTCAACCCTAATCTTTCGTCCTGGATAGCCTGGATGGTCTGCAGGGCTTGTGGCTGTGGAACAATCTCACTGCATCTTGTTAGTAATTAGGTCTGTGATAACCCTAGTTAGTTAAAGTAGTAAGCCGTAGTATCTGCTTGGTCGTGATTGATTGAATGAAGTATAACCAGTTTAGCCATGGCTTGATCCAGTACAGATTTGCTTCATGTCTTGATTTCTTACATTATTAATTGCCGATAAATGGTGGGAAACCAAGTTCCGTTCAGATGAAGGGTTACAACCCCGGTCCTTGTTTGGTTTACGGGTTGTAACCTGGCTATCGGAATAGTTCCATGGTTATCTCATCGTATATCATCCTGACATGTTTTCATAATTCTAGTTTTAATATTAGATTTCCTGTGCTGATTGATGGCTTTGTTCTTATTTTGTGGCCCCTTGTGGCACTTGCTCTTTCTGAGGTTGACCCAGCTGGTTTTGTGTGGCCAGATTTCGGAGCAGCTCCCGAGGATCTACCAAGCTTCCAGCCCAATGGTGACAACTAGACGGAACCCGGGCCAAGAGTGGGTTTTCCTTTTTGTTTTGCCCACTTTATTGTAAAATTATTCTTTTGAGGCGTTTAGCCGACGAGCACCTGTTAGCTCGCTGCACTTTTACTTACTGTCTGCCTACGGGCTGTAAACATGATTAACAAATCCTAGAGTTGATCATGTATGACTAAACTCTTGCTAGTCCTAACATTTTGTAACGACTAGCTTCATGATCAGCTGAATATGTAATATTTGGGACGCCTTATTATTGTATATTTAATGATCATACATCTTGCGACTTTACTTGTGGTGATTGAGACACTAGGCTTGTTCATGACCATGAGAGACTGTTGGCTTGTAGAAAACCCTCACATATCTAGACAGCCGTGACCGTATATCGAGGTGGTTTCCATTTCAATATACGTAGCTGGCTATGTCTTCCCCCGCTCTCCAGTATTCTGGTTCTGGGACGTGACACCATAGGAGGATATGTCTTTTCCTTGGGTGGAGTTGCTATATCGTGGAAGTCGAAGAAGCAGACTATACTCTCTCGTTCCTCCATGGAATCTGAATTCTATGCACTTGAAACTGCAGAAGATGAAGCAGAATGGCTTCGAAAGCTCATGTATGATCTTCCAGTGGTTGGGGCTCAGATACCGGCGATACCGATATACTGTGACAACCAGGCGACTGCGACGGTGGCATCAAATGACCTCTTCAACGGGAAGAAGAGAACTGTACGGTTGAAGCACAGGGCAGTACACGATCTTATCAAAAGAGGTATAATTGCAGTCATTGATGTTTGGAGTCAGGAGAACTTGGCAGATCTGTTCACAAAGGGCCTCAAGCGCCAGTTGGTCGATGACACCGCTTGTAAAATGGGCTTGAAGGCATTCTGATAGTGTGTCTTTGTAATCCTACCATAAAGTTTTATGCTATTAGTTCAAAGAGAAATCTACTAGGCATCTAACTTTTGGTTCAAACACTACAACAAAAAACCCTTTTAATGACGGCTAAAAAGCGTCATTAATGACATACCATGACGCTTTTTTTCCACAGCAACCGTCATGAAAACGGGTGTTATAAATGTTTTTTAAAAGCGTCATAAAATAACCGTCATGAATATGATGAGTTTCTGCTACACTTATTTTCAGCATAGTTTGAAAGCGTTATGAATAGATAATCTGTATAGACTCAATTCAGCACATTTATAACGCTCAATTCTGCACATTTATATATTACTTTCCAAAAAATTATAGATCAATGCTCAATGTTGGTCAATTCAATTTCAAAACATTTATTTTGAACCATATTCACAAGAAAACATCTAAATGTTATAGAGTACCATTTAATCCATTTACAAATATATACATAACATATATCACCATCTTCATTACATTTTTTCAAAATAAGACATCCAAATACATATATTTACAACTACTACTAGTAAGTAGACCCTCAAAACTATTAGTACATTGGCTTCAACTTTGAGCACATCAAAACTGTCGGCATCACGTAGCAAAACCCTGAAAAATGTCTCCCTTCATCATACACTTTGTGTTAAAGAAGTAGCCAAGTGATAAGTAGGTCTAGTACTGCATCACCAAGAAATTCAAGCCTCTGGTTTTGAAAAAATAAAGAAAAAGAAGTCAAATGCATGATTATAAATATGAAAAGTAATTTTGAGTGTCAAACAAAAAATGATAAATATATCAGTATCTAGTATCAACTAGGAAAAAACTTCCAAACTTGCTTACTTGGTAGCAGTAGCTAGTTCCAATTTCAGAAGCATGAGTTATTGCCTCCAATAAAAGGCATTTAATAGCAAACTCATAGCGTAATTTCTTTTCCAGAATTTCCATGTCATCAGATCTGGGAACACAACTCCAAAATGACATAGAGGTGGTCATTGCTTTCCCAACCATTTCAGACTCAAGTTCAGTATCAATGCCTAACTATTTCAATACAGCAAGAGCAGCAGTTAATCCGCCACCAACATAATATGCCCCAATTAGAGCCGCTACGCAATCAGATATTGTCTTAGATAACTATACCAAGAGAATGTTGTTTTGAAGCATAAAGGTGCACAAAATGAACTAGTTTGAAGCTAAACCAATCATAACAAAACAATTTATTTTATAAATAGATAGAAATATGTATTTCACATAGAAAAGTATATCAAAACAAACCCGAGAATAATTGCAAACAAAGCAGACACCTGAAATAATTCAAGAATGCCATAGCAAGACTGTACTACAAAAAGAATAAATGTCAAAATTCTTATACTTACTCTCCCTTCAACCAAATCCTGTGTTCCAATATTAACCAAATCCTGAATCATATTCACCTAGAGCAAGAACTGTTTGTAATATAAGAAACATAGAAACTAAAGTATCACAGGACTAGTATTATACAGAATCTAGCCATTAGATAATAACCATATGTGTCTTAGTTAAGTGGTCCAGTTGGGGATGTCTCACCATTCTTAAGTAAACCATCCAAGTTGACATACTCTTGGAAAATCAGTCATTTCAAACCATCTCTTGGTTGTGGTTTAAATCGACTGAATGCATTCTGATGCACACTCGTGCATAGTTAGTATAGACTGTATAGTAAGCCACTTTAAAGAAAAACAAGAAATTTGCATCAAATTTGTATCGACTCTTATGTCTAAATATTCACTTTTGTCAATCAACAGGACAAAAAATCCATGACACAGGCAATAGATAGGAAATAAATAGCACTAAAATTGTCTTCTGTCCAAGCTGATGGACGGTTCTTAACTTCTTACTCTGATCAGTTGGTTTTATACTAAACCATCTGATTAGGTTGAAGAACAATTAATACAATAATGTAGCTTAGCTTTCAGAACAGTCTAACAAGAAAGCTTAGTTTAAGATAAGTATTCTAAGAGTTCAGAACTTTAAGATAATGGCAATTAGATTTCCCCACGATTCTTTACAAGCAAACTTTTTGTATAAGCTTTGTCGAACAGTCGAAGTCAATGTTCCAACTAAGGGAATTTATCAACTAAGGGAATTTATCCGAACCAAAAGATACTGTTAACAATCACAAATACTTGAGGTACAAAGTTTACCATAGTCCCGGAGAAGAAGCTCACGCTCTTCGCCCTCCGCCTCGCAATCATGGAGAAGGCTGCCAGCAGACTGGGCACCCTCGGGTTCATCTGGGCCACCGTAGTCCTCCTCGGGGGGTTCGCGATAACTCTGGAGGCGAAGGACTTCTGGTTCATCACGATTATCCTCCTTGTCGAAGGGGCCAGGATCTTCAGCCGCAGCCACGAGCTCGAGTGGCAGCACCAGCCCACCTCGTGGTCCCTCGCCACTGCCGGACGCAATAGCTTCCGCGCCATAGCCTCCAGCTCCCGGTTGCTCCTTCGGATCGTCAAGGCCATCTTTAGGCCTTCTTCCTCGGTTGTCCAGCAAAGCCCTCTGGCTGCAAACGATCGTAATTATGCAGCTTCTCAGAAGCAAGCCCATCACTACAGAACCCAACGGACATGGCACTCTTCTGAAAGAACTTTAGGGCAAAACGAGTACCGAAAGACGAAATGCACCGCGCGATGGAGCTATCCTCGATCCGGTTGCTCCCAATCTCCTTCCGCCGGGGCCGGAAGAAGGAGAAGCAACCCATGGCTCCTTCCGAGCTCCGCCGAAAACCCTAGCTCTCTCGAAACCGGAAGAAGAAGAAGCAACCCATGGATCAGAAACCCTAACCTAACTCTTGAGGAAATTAGGGGAGAAGAGGTTTGGAGAGATGCTGCTCCTTAGAAAATGGATGAGAAATGAATTTTCTCTCTCCTATTTAGCTTTTATACAGTAAAAAAAAATTACAAGGTTGCCACCGCTCTAAAGTATTAATGACGGTTTGTTTTATAAACGTTATAAAAAGTCCAAAATTAGTCCAAACCGTCATAGAAAAAAGGTATTTTTCAACTTGATAACGCTTATGTATCAGCCGTCATTAAAACTCCCTGTCGAGCGTCATTAAAGGGTTTTTTGTTGTAGTGAAAGGAGGATCACTAACTGGAAAACTATCAGGTAACAGTGGGTACTTGTTCTCTGGAACATGGAAGGGATACGGCCCCATAACCATTGTTGTCTACTATGTATTTTCTGCAAAAAAAAGCAGATCCTGTGTAAGGTTGGCTTAAACGCCTTAATGAGTTCTCAGGCAGAGTGAATGCCTGGTGTGCTTTACAGGAAGCACGGTAGAGCAGCACTACAAGGAGTGAAACTCCATGCTACAGTGAGTTGACTCCACCATGAGGTTCCCAAGTCTGGGATAATGCCTCGGCTTTGCAAGCCAAGTCATAGCGAAGTAGTACCACAAATATGCAGGTAGCCTAATGCTGTATGACGTAATTAAAGAGTTGTAGACAGCACTATAAAGGGGAGGATGGCCCCATGTTACAGTGGTATGACACCACGATGAGGTACCCAGGTAGGGGTAAAGCCTCGGCCTTGCAAGCCATGTCGTTGCGGCGTAACACCGCAAGGAAGCCTTAGGCTTCATGCTGAGTAGATTGGCACTACAAAGAGGCTGAGACCTCATGCTACAGTAGTATGACACTACGATGAGGTTCCCATGTAGGGGTAATGTCTCGGCTTCAGGCCATGTCATAGCGGCGTAGCACCGGAAGGAAGCGCAAGACTTCATGCCATGTCTCTTTAATAAAGAACTCACCTATAGTGTATGGAAAGAGATATCAGGCCGTCTCTTGAGGGTAAACTTGTAGACGTCCAAAATTATACACTGAAATTAGGCTGGCACTGGGCCTTTAATGTGCAGCCAGAAGCACACATAACTATACTTTGTGAGTGGAAAGAATTACAATTGTGGTGCAGAATTCAAGGCGTAGTCCATTCTTGTATCACATTGTTATTTAACCCATGCAGGAAGATTCAAGTCGTCAGCGACATTTATCCTAATGCAAAATGGACAGTTACTGTGGGGAACGCTCAACCCTGGACACATATATATGTTGTGATATATGGGGGATTGTTGGTGCTTTCTTTACATGGAGAGAGCTTGCTCTCAACATGCCATGTAAAAGTTTAGTCCCACATCGGAATTGCACCATGAGTTATCTCAATATATATACTTGGTTGTATTGTTGAGAGATGCACATGGGGTGGTGACCCTAAGGAGGGAACCATGTGGGTGATTTTACTAGGAGGTGAGAATAAGGCTCCAAAGATTAAGCATTAATGCTTTTGTCATTTCTCTTGGATTAATTCTATTTGGAGCTAAGCCCCAAAGGGGCTTAGCGACTCGGACTCGGACTCGCGCTCATGGGCTCATGAGACGTAATATGGCATTTTGTTGGCGTACTTTGCACTTAGCACGTCAGCAGTCATGCGGCTCATATGCGGCCATACGGTCTCATGCGAGCAGTCATGCAGCTCATATGCGGCCATGCGGTCTTATGCAGCACGTCAGCAGTCATGCGACTCATATGTGGCCATGCGGTCTTATGCGGCATGCGGCTCATATTCGGCCACATGCGGTCTCATGCGGCTCATGCGGTCCATGCGGCTCATGCGGTCTATGCGGCACTTGCGGCCATGAGGCCATCCGGCTCATGCGGCCAGGCTGCTGCTGCTGCTGCTGCTGCCGCATGGAGGGCTCCGCTGACTGTGCAGGCTATAAGTCAGTTATGGAAAGACTGATTCAATACGATTAATTCAGATCCACTCTTTGTGGGATTTGAATTAATTTCGTTGCTATCTTTGTGGGATTTGAATTATTTTCGTTGCTATCTTTGTGGAATTTGATTCAATCTTTCCATAACTGAAGAGACGGCTAGGGTTTCCACCCTCTCTCTATATATACTCTCTTCTCGCCTCCTTTGTGAAGTACTACGAATTTTATAAGTCAGAAGAGAGAGAGAGAGAGAGAGAGAGAGAGAGAGAGAGAGGGAGCTGATGCCGCCATTGCAAGTCCATCCGAGGAGTCAGAACAGAGGTGACTTCGAGCGTTCCACAAGTTCTTCAACTTGCTGGTTCCTGGAAGCAATTCGTGTGGGGCGAATCTTGCTTTGAGCAACGATGTTTTGACACCCCAGCAACTTTTTTTTTATCTCATCTTTCTTTAGATTATTGTAACTCGTTCTGTCCCAATTGCAACACGTTTGCAAGGAAAAACGAGAGATCTTCTCTTCTCTATTTTCCTCCTTAATATTATAATATGGCTATTTGGCTTTTTGTATCATCGTAGATCTTGAGTTTGATCACTGCAAAATTTTTGTGTGACTCTCAGATCTCGATTGTATCAGTTTTTTCATCTTTGGTCAAGCTCCGGGAATAACACGTATTACACTAACCATACATGTGCTGATGTGAAACTCTCCTGTATAATTCTATGAGTAGTAGGAGAACAGTGCTTACTATATATGTTTGTGGATGAACCGATGAAATCTCCCCATCATCCACCGAGGGCGCCCTGCCCTCGACGCTTGGCTGCGGGACGCGTCGTCTCCTGCAGCAACAAAGCCAAAACAACGCACAAGCAAATTAACCCAGCCAGCCTGTGTAGGTATATATAATCTGCACATCCACATTCGAAGATAAGGTACTTGCCATGGAGGCGGAGCATGGTTGTTCCCGGAGAGGCCGGAGAACTGGGGGAGGGAGGCCATGACAGCAGTTGCAGATGCAAGTTGTGAAGACATGGACATTGACATTGACTCTCTCTCTCTCTCTCTCTCTCTCTCTCTCTGAGATAGAGAATCAACAGGGGTTGTGTAGTACTACGTAGTTAGTTAGTGTTCTTGTTTCAGTTAGGTTAGGTGATCATCCTCTCTTCTCTTGAGGCCCTTTTGATATAAAAGGTTTGTGGCTGGCTTATATGTCATCCCCTGGATTGTGAATGGATACTGATTGCTGATGTGGCTAGCTACACCTGGTTAATTAGCCTTTGGTATGTGATAATATTTTTTTGTTTTAATCTTGGGATACAACAATCAATTTATATTTATTTCAATCTTCTGAAAAAAGTTCAAAACTCTATTCAATTGTTTTCACGCAAAATAACTCTGATTGTACTCATTTTGCAAAATCACAATCTTGGGTGGTCAAACGGAGCATTCATCAAGATGTTTGCTTACACGTACTTTCTTTTACGTTGCAACTGGGCTAATAGGTGTGTTTGGGACGGCTACAGTCATTCTTATGAGCCCGGTTCGGGCCTAACTTGCGAATTGCCTCCTTATATCTGACCCTTGTTTTCAGTGTCTAAACAAATTAAATCACATAAGTAATACTTCAAGTATATATATATATATATATATATATATATATATATATATATATATATATATATATATATATTTTTTTTTTTTTTTTTTTGAAAGAAGGTAATTGTGGCGAACGCTCCCACCGGAAATCGACCTCCTGACCACTCGGGCCGCATGCATCTCTCTTAACCACTAGGCTAGAGATATATATATACTTGAAGTATATATATATATATATATATATATATATATATATATATATATATATATATATATATATATATTGGAATAAGGGTAAATTTTATTCCACGCAAATCACAGTAAAGGTATTACAATACACTATTCTCACATCTCCCTCCCCAATTAAGAGGCCATTACAGATACATCGAATTTTATATTATGTAGAATTTCTACTAGCGGAGTAGCCAGTCCTTCGAAGATACGCCTGTTGCGCTCCCTCCAGACATGCCAAACAGATGCTGCAAGTCTAACTCTAGTCATCCTGGCCCAACCATGGTCCATGCCTCGGCGGTATCTGATCCAGCTGAGGATCCCCTGGATATCTCTAGCACTGCCAACTCCACCCAACGATCGCATGCACTGCTCCTCCCAGATGTGCCAAGTCCACGGACGCTCAAAAAATAGGTGGCCCATAGACTCCACGTCACTCGTACAGAGAACACACTTCGGGAGATCTGGAATCTGCATCCCAAATCTAATAAGTCTGTCCCACGTCATCAACCTGCCTAGGAGTAGTCTGTATGAACAAAGCTGCATTTTGCGGACAATCCCCTTCGTCCAGATAAAGTCATACTCCACAATCCTGTCATGTGTAGTCCGAACCAGATTATAGCAACTTTTAAAACTGAATATCCCTGCCCCTATAACCGAACCAGGATCAACCCAACTCCAGGAGTCCGCAGTTAGGCTAGGATCGATAGTGATCCGACGAATCGCCTCTCCAAAATGAGCCGTAAATGGGTACTCCTCAGGCCTCCAGCTCACATCTCTGATGATCCGACTATATTTCACTCCCCTGCTCGCCTCTGTGTCCATCTGTGCCCCCAAGATCTCCAGAAGGGAGCCATTTTCCATCCACGGGTTTCGCCAGAGATCAGTATTCGCCCCATCTTTCATAATCCTGCATATAGCGGACTGTAGAACCGGTTTGCACATAAGTACAGCCTTAAATGAGACCGAGAATTATTATCAATCTTGTATGTCCAGAAATTTATCCGCCGCACATATCTACTAGCCAGCCACTCTGTCCAAAGGGAACCTCCCTTGATGAACCGTCACGCCATCCGAACCCAGATGCCTCCCTAACCGTCCGAAGAGGTCGCAAGCCTACTCCTCCTTCCTCCCGGGTCCGACAGAGTTGTACCCAAGCGATGGCATGCATACCTCCTCTCCAGATAAAATTAGCACAAATTGACTCCACCTTCCTTATGGTAGCTACCGAAATCTGAATCGACTACAACCAGAACATAGCGATGCCAAATATAACAGACCTCATCATCTCAATACGGCCACCAAAGGACAGTCCAGCTGCCTGCCAGCCTTCCACTCTCCTTTGGGCAAAATCTACCAGGATGAGACAATCCTGGTCCCTGGCATAATTGACCGTCAACGGAATCCCCAGATACTTCACCGGCAACTCTCCTTTCTCCACTCCCAGAGAAAGGGACCGTTCCTCCTTGAGGGTGCACAAAGAGCTAAAATAGATCCTGCCCTTCTTCCTATTCAGCTGCAGACCAGACAACCTCCCAAACTCATCCATAATATCTGAAAGCGCCCTCATCCCTCTCATAGATGGATGCAGGAATACCAAGAGGTCGTCAGCATATATCAAGTGAGACACCACCGGCTTGACCTACCTGAAAAGAGGAATAATCTTCCTACTATGCACCGCCAGGTCCATCATACAAGTGAAGTACTCCATCACCAGAGTGAACAAGTACGGAGAGAGAGGATCCCCCTGCCGCGGACCCATGTTGCTCGAGAAGCATCCATATGAAATACCCTGAATGAGTACCGAAAATATGGGGGAGCATATGCACTCCCTCACCCTTGCCGTCCATCTCTCATCAAACCCCATAGCAAGCATAAGGTGACAGAGGAAGTTCCTGTTGATCGTGTCGTAGTCTTTCTGCAAATCCAGCTTAACACATGTCTTCATCCCCCCCGGCTTGTTGAAATTCCTCACCATCTCATGCGCAAGAAGACTGTGCTCAGCAATCGAGCGCCCCTTGATGAAAGCCGCTTGATTCCGAGACACCAAGTCCTGCATAATCCCCTCCATACGACGACACATGAGGTGAGTAATTATCTTGTATAGATAATTACAACACGCAATAGGCCTAAAGTCGGCAAGGGAGGTCGCACCCTCCTTCTTCGGAACCAAGGTCAAGAAAGTGTGATTCAGCTCTTTCAACAACTTTCCTTCCAAGAAAAACTCCTGCATCGCCTCCAGAACTGGGAACTTTAGCTCACCCCAATGACGTCTAAAGAACCCGCAAGAGAAGCCGTCAGGTCCCAGAGCCTTATTTGGATCTGCCTTCATCACATATATATATATATATATATATATATATATATATATATATACCTATTTCACGACAAGCATGTGGACTAAAAATATTGGCCCGGCCTATGATTAGTCTTATAAGACCTAGGCCATACAATATGATATAAATTAAAAAAAAAGAAACAAATACGCTGACCCTTCTATGTTTCTTGAGTATTATAATTATACTGACCATCTCTTTTATTTATAAATTTTACAAAACATAGGAGTGGTAATTATATAAAAAATATAAACTATAGGAATGGTCCGTGTAATTAGTTTCAAAGTAGCTAGGAATAATTTTTTTAATAAGTATAAAATAATATGAATAGTTAACTCAATTTGTCCTAAAAGAATATAGGGTCCAATTGTTTTGTTTTGTGAAACAACGGACTCCACTAGCGATGTATAAAATATAAATTCTAAGTCATATAACTATGATCATCAAGTGTCTTAACTAAGGAGATTTTGAGTTGATGCCATTTGGAATAGAGGCTAAAGAGGAAGAGCTTTGGCTGAGTTTCTATGACGTATTCTCTAAATCTAAGCCATTGCCTACAATGGGTTTGAGTTGGACTTCAACGGCATCTTTGGACCATTATCGTTTCTATACGATAACGCGACATATATTTTTGGAGTGTTCCTACCATTTGTATACGAGTTAAGAGTTTTGTGGACCTGGTTGGAGAACTGAGAAATTAGCAACTAGGGTTGGTGTGGTGTAATACCTAGCTAATTATGAAATGGTCCTCACTTTTGGAAGAAACCCTAATTAGTACTCAGGACCACAAGGTACATGCTTCGGTTGCAAAAGGGCTACAGTTGTAAGAACAATTGAGCTTTGATAAGCTACTTGTACTTGGTCTTCATCTCATGAAACTACTGATGCTTTATACTCATATGCCGGCCAGCATTGATTATATATTTATGGGACATCATTGGGTTGGCATGAAAGTATGGGCAGGTACTTCGTGCATTTCTACCTCTCAAATTCTCTTAATTACTTTTGATTAATCGTAGCTAGGACAACATGATTACTTGTTAATCTAATCTAAAAGTTTTGGCATGATGACCAACAATATTAATCCTCATATTTGGAAGAAAGACATTGTGATAACAACTATATTATGTATTGTTCTAGAACATGAATGGAGTTTACTCCACAAAAGATGAGGAAGAAAAGGAAAGGTAGCTTCTAAGGTTATACGGTTCAACGCTTGAGCTTAAATTAGGTAAATTGTCAACATACCTTATCCATTGTGTTACAATTAAATCAATTCATCCAGGTGACCTTTCCTTGTATCATGCTTTCCTTTCCTTTCCTTTAATTCTTTGATATTATTAGGGATAAATAGAAATATCTAAGACATGTTGTAGTGTGGGTCTTGCTCAACAAGGTGTACGACGAGCATCGTCCGGTTACAGAAGAAGCTCGCGAGGAGTCAAAGACACAAAGTAAGGCTAAATTTTAATAAAAAACAACATATATAGCCAACCAGAATTCTAGTTGGACTCATCCGGAATACAGACATCCGTTGCACACTAGAACTATCAGTTCCCAAACTAGTATTCCAGTTCGAGCGAATTTTACATACTGGTCAAATTTGTTAAGTTATTTTCGATGATCCAGACTGTTCCTGACTTTGAAAATTTTATGAGAGCCTATAAGAGGGTTTTCCTTTCTAACCTAATATTGGTGGTTTTATCCTATGGAAACGTTGGAGATCTTGTAAGGAAGAGTTTTATGATTCGATAAAAATTGCATGAATTTTTGTAATATTCTTTCAATTATTCAATAAAAAGAATCCCCCATTGGCCAGTGGATGTAGGCCAAATCGATTGGCTCAACCATGTTAGATATGTGTGTTCTTGTTTTTCTAGTGTTTGATTTTGTTCTTTGTTTACTCATCGAGAAAGGGAACTCTTGATTTCGCATTTAGAATTGGTAAGCTTCAGGAAACCAAAAAATCTTCAACTTTACGATCTAGGTCAACAGTAGGTGAGAATATTGGCCGGCTTTCTATCTTCTAATATCGTGATTTTGAAGTTATTGGTTCATAAATATTCGAGGAAGAGTTCTCTACTTCGTAAGGATAATGAATAACAAAGTCAATATCACCAAGTTTGAGATGGAGAAGTTTACTAAAGAGGACTTATCGATGTGGAAGGAAAGGCTAAAGTAATTTTCATCAAAGAGGGACTATACAAGGTCAATACCGGTAAGGAAAGAATCATGTTGACATGATAGATTATGCATGGGATGATATGGATCATAAATCATAATGTACATTAGAGCTTTGTTTAGCAGACAAGGTAATATAAAACTTCTATGGCAAGTTTATGGTTTAAGCTAGAGAGCTTGTATATGACAAAGTCCTTGTTAATATGTTGTATCTAAAAGTCAACTATATAGTTTACGCATGAAGGAAGGTAACCAAATTATATACCATCTGTACGGCTTCAACAAGGAGGTTAGCAATATTTTATATCTTAAGGTAAAGTTAGAAGGTGAGGACCAAGATATTTTGCTCCTATCGTTGCTTCTAGCTTTATGACTATTTGGTAAGAACAATCATTTATGAAAATGAGACTCTCGAGATGGAGGAGGTTAGAACTACACTCCTCAATAATGCATCATGAAGAGGTTGAATCCTTCGAAAGAGTCAGCATAGTTAATTTCTAAGGAAGGTCAAAGAATAAAGATGGAGATGAGAGAAACAAAGGAAAATATAAATCATCAGGGAAGGATGGCGATGAATGCTATTTTTGTAACTAGTTAGGTTATAGGAAGAAATAATGTCCAAATACAAACAATATTTATAAGAAAGAATGGTAAAAGTGCTAGCTCAAGCAATCAAGGATGTTGATGAGGAGTTAATATTGTGTGATGTACCTACAACACATACCGTGAAGGATGTCTTTTCCAAAGCTTGGATTCTTGACTCTGGAGCTTTATATCATAAGTTTCAAAATAGAGAGTGGATAACACCTATAAGAAGTACATTGATGGTGTCATTATATGGGGAATGATATTCTCTCCCTTTCCTACTAGGTAGATGAACTCGTCATGCGGATGATCCGCCTGCAGTACTCAAATTTTCCCTTTGGTAGAACCATTGTGAGCATATCCGCTTCATTTTCATCAGTATGAACATTCTCAAGCATCGGGTCCTTCTTCTCAAGCACATCTCGTATCCGGTGATACCGAGTCTTAATATGCTTGGACCGAATATTAAATATTGGGTTCTTCCTGAGGTGCATTACAGTCTGGATATCGCAAAGCAAAATGGACTGCTCTTGCATATGCCCCACTTCTTGCAAGAACTTGATCCACAGCAACTCCTTGCAAGTAATTAGGGCTTAGCGATTGTTGCAATGGATACTAAAGAGCATTTGCCATGTGATGTACTTGCAACACATACTACAAAAAAAGTCTTCACTGAAGCATGGATTATTGAATCTGGAGGTTTATATCATATTTTTCAAAACAAAGAGTGATCAAAACCTATAAGGAGTACAATGGGGATGTCATTCTCATGGGGAATGATCGTGATTGTTCCTGAGCATGAGCAACTTGTATAATCGTACATGGCTCCAAAAACCAAAAGGCCCCAAAAATTGTAAAGTCCATATATATTTTTAATATGATCTCTCCATTTTTAGATTTAGGCCTCCCTATTTTTTTAGAAACTACATTAACATGGCCCTTAGAATATCAGAAAAGCCCTTTTCTGGAGTGGTTAAAAGGGCCCTTTTTGAGTGGTTAACAAAGACCCTTTTGAGTGGTTAAAAAAGATCATTTTTAAAGTAGTTAAAAAAGCCATTTTTAGAGTGGTTAAAAAAATGTCTTCTTAAATATTTGTACATGTCTCTTAGAATATCAAAAACAGCCATGGGAATAATGTTGCATGCAAAATGATGGTCATAGGGAATATCATTATTCATATGTTTAATGGTGTGGTGCGAACACTTGTGAACGTGAGGCAAGTTCAGGAATAAAAGAAGAATCTGATTTTTCTAGTAGCATCGAATGCAACAAGATGTAAATACATTGAGCTAGAGTGGAGTAGTCATAAAGGGACAACATTTGTTGTAGAAGTTGCTTGCGCCAGATCTCCTCATTCAACAAGCCACTTTTGACTGCCTACATCGTGACAACTTAATCCGGTACAGAGTTGCTCACTGACACCACCAACGTCTCATAGCTTTTCGGTAGAGAACTTAAACGTAGTAGGTCATGAAGCTCATTATCAATCACCATCTTCATCGCAGACAGCTGATTAATGATATCCTGAACTTTGTTCAGATGTTGTACCGCCGAGACACCCTCCGTGTACTTTGAGTTGACGAGTTGGCGAATAAGAAATGCCTTATTGCTATCCGTCTTTCTTTTGTACAATGAATGCAGCTTCTCTTATAATGCTTTTGTCGAACTCTCCATGGACACATGGTAAAACATCGAGTCGTCTAGCCATTGTCGGATGAATCCAACAGCCTTTCGATCCAGTCGTTTCCAGTCTTCAGCAACTTTATCCGACGACTTCACATTATCGCCCTCCAACGGACCATACAAGTCCTTGCACCAGATCCTCCATCCCTGGCTTCCAACTCACCAAGTTTTCTTCTGTGAGGGTGATCATACGAGTGTTCTTCTGCTCCGTAGACATGGTTGCCAGAATCCTAAAAGCTCTAATACTAGATGTTGGTATCAGACCAGAATGAACGAACCTCGCTCAGATACCAGATGTTGATGGAATAGTTTAGGTATAACAGGATTTCTATTTTATTCATATTTAGGAAATCCTATTATGACCTCAAATACGATTTTCTCATCCTATATATATGGGGTGAGGGTGGAGGCACAAAGTATAGCACAAAGTTGAGATTTGAGGTGCTCGTCCACATGAGATCTAAGAGTAAGTCTGGACTTTCCTCTTAGAACTTTGCCATACAAGATGGAAGGAAGAAGAGATCTAATCGAGAAGTCGTCAAATTCGGTTAGGGAGATTTCTACGGGTTGTTGAGGAATTTCAATTGTAATCTTTTTCTTTTCTTCTTGAGTGTTGTGAGGGGGTTGAACCTATTAGGTCAAAGGGATCAACATTGTTATTGTCAATCTTATAATTTTATCTAAGTTATAGATATTAAGATTTGTCCATGTGACATTGTCACCGCCATGTACTTATCTTTATATGTGCTTGGTATCCGTTAGACGGGGGTTAGTTTTTTCAGGTGGATTGGCCTAAGTTTTCGCTGTGGCAATGTCTCAGACTCGATATCGGAGAGCAGGAGGGCGTATCCAATTTCCAACATCTGGTATCAGAGCCAGGTTTCATTCGTTCTGCTCTGATACCAACATCTGGTATCAGAGTCCATGGTTATGGAACGGCTTTGAGCGGCTCTAATTGGTTCGAGACAGATGATGCTGAACGTTCATGTGTATACATAGATATACGGGTTCTCTTCTTAAGGTGGAGTAAAGAGCATATGCGACTACACGAATTGGCTTCAAAGGTGAGTTTGATGACCACAAGGTGGACCAAGACATTGTGGTTGGCACACAATGGTGTAGATGAACATATTGATTTGGTTCTGTGGTCGAACGGATCGAGATGACAATATGTAAGCCCATATTTGTAAAAACAAAAGTTTAACTACAAAATAGAAAAGAAATGAGTACAAGAGTACAATTGAATTATGGAAAAATACAACTATAGAAATCTGATCAGAAGACGATCACTTTATCCCTTGGACTATACGATGACGGAGAAAAAAAGCTCTTGAGCGTGCTATTGTAGCTTGGTCTGGAGATTATGATCATTAGTGATGCTTTGAAAGATGATTTTGAACTCTATTTATAGAGTTTTGGAATAACTGTCAAGTAGTTGCAATGATTGGCACAACCTAAAACAGGGGTAATTATGCACTGTATGGCGCACAATCGTTCAGTCGCACGAATGGTTAGCTTAATTGCATGGGACACATGGCATTCTGTAAGAGAAGTACGTTTGATCGTGGGCAGTATTGCGTGTGCGTTATTCGAGATTAGTGGCACGTGCGCCATGTCATCTAACTGCTTCTGGATGATGATTGATTGATTGGTGCTAGTACATGACTGGCACGATCTGTTGATTGGCGCCAACTGAGGAAAGCATCAAGTTCGTGAAAAATTTTAGTCACTTCGTGCCATCGATGAATGGTACTGAGAAACAAAAGGCTATCATTATGGCAAATCTGACAAGATCTTTTCGAGCGTTGCGCACTCGGGATTCGAAGAGATTTTTATCGACTGTCGTGTTGTCAGTCATTGACTTAGCTTTTTAGGGAAGATTGCCATGTGGAAGCCCGTGCTATCTGAAGGTGGCACTATATGGGTTTGGGCACGATTAGATACTGGGCACAAATTTGATATATAAGTCATACTGCTATCTGTGAATAGCGCACTGCACTGTCTTGATATTTTTAAGCTTCTACAAGACCCCTTCAAAGCTTTCAAATTTCAAAATTTTTGAAATTTGAAATACTTTGAATAAGAAGCATTCACACGTGATTGGCGCGCCCAGAATCTCAACCGACTCATTATTTCATGCGCGATTTGCGCGGCTGTTACGCACAAACTCAGGATATAAATAGCCCACGGGACAGAGAGAGAGAGAGTTCTTCTCAAAAAATTTTATTCTTGAACTCTGTCTTCTTCTTCCTCCTTCCGATCGAATGGCGCCTAAGAGATCCGCGACTGAAAAAGGCAAGAAGGTGATCGGAGTCACGTCGTACGTGCCATTGTTAAGGGTACCATAACACGTGTCGCCGTTGGCGAGAGGCGAAGAAGCCAACCTCGCTCTCGAAGGTGAGGAACTGGTTGGAGAAGAAGATGAACAGCATGATCGACGCCATTCGATAGTTGGTGCCATCCGAAAGCTCGTGCGAACTATAGCTAATGTCAATCACCTCCCTTAGAGTGTTGATTGGTGCCGCGCTATTTCCAACACTTACCACCTCTTTCAGAGTGTTGGTAAACAAACAAAATATGCGCGCCCTTTGTTTATTCAATGTGCGCCGTGCTATGCATCGTTCTTTTACTAAATGTGCACCGGCGTGCCATTTGTTATTTCGTGCACGCAAAATAGAAACTGACGCACAAAATTAGGACTGTCATATTATGCTGCGCTATCCTTTATTCGCGCAAAACTTATAAAAGAACTAGAAATCACTTAGATTCTCCCTTCACTCATAAGAGCAACCTTTTCATGATCCTAACTTTGTTTCCTTTTTTGTAGTTAACCTCAGGGAAGATCCCCATACTGATACTTTGGCATCCGCTTTCCGTGTATTAGAATATCAGGAAGACTTGTCACACGTCATATTTTTGCAGTTTGACCCCGACGGCCCTGCTGATAGAAGAGCCCTCCTTGAGACCCAAGAGAATTAAACACTTTTGTGCCTAATGAATGGTACTTTCTTGACTGCGGGTCATGCTGCTTAGAAGAAACCAGCTTTCTTGTTCGGAGAGGCTTTTGAAGCCACCTATCAGCCTAAATCGAAGAAAAAATCTTGGATCTTCAAAAGAAGAGATAGACTGGTATATCCTCCAAAGATGTTCAGAAATATGTCTCTATCCCGATATACCCATGCCAGCTATCCTCGGAGGTTGTCGTGGGATCTGAATCCATTCCAACAGGCTAGGGTCGGAAACATATGTCACAAGTATGGGCCCCAGAAGAAAAGTATATTCTTCAGTGCTTCCGAAAAGTACAACACGCACTTGAGGGGTTTAAGGCCAAGTTGCGTACCGACTGAAGATTCATCTCTGGTGATACCAGTCAGGAAACCTATATTTGCCAACACTTTTGCTGCGGCTGGAGGAGAATACCCTGAGGCAACCATGAGAATGACATGGTTAATGCATCCGGACCTCATATGCTGGAATCGGCTCTCCGTATGGGCCCTAAACAATTTTTGCAATAATTTGAGTGAGCTAGGACTCTATGAAGCCATAATGACCACCACCTGCGGTATCCATATCAACACCAACATGTTCCTAGCCTTGGTGGAAAGATACAATGACAGGACTGGCACCTTTGCTACCCCTCACGGGGAGATTGGCTTTACCCTTCACGAGATGCAGTTTCTATCGCACCTGTCCATGGTCGAAAATCTTTATGAAGAATATGTGCCTACAGAGGATGAATTGGAGGCTCTGACCAAGGAGAACCCTCAGATAGTAGCAGTCTTTGATGAGTTATTATCTCACTTCATGATTTGCACTCATCACTTCAGGAGCAAAGCAACGTATTACACGTCCAAGTGGCTAGTATCCCTCTTCTTGGGTCATCATAATAAGAACAAGCTACTTGAGCACTTGGATTGTAATCCATGCTTCTTCGAGCTGTTCGACGGCCAGACTATCAGCAGATTAATAAAAGAAACTGAATATATATCGACAACAAGCTAAAAGAAAATTGGAATGGCTATAAAGCTGACACCCCTATCAGAAGCTATATTGTAGGCCTTTAAAAATGACAGTCACGCTGAGTTGATCAGGACAGAGTCAAAAGTCACGCTCAGTTGATCCAGACAATATTTACAAATTACGCTGGGGAGACAGCTCATCATTTGTCAGAGAGTAATTATGACTGACAGCACAACAGTCGAAGAATGTCTCTTCGTATGCCACGTATGTATAGAATTCGAGAGATCACAGCCGTCTATTGCGTGATTTTCGAAATCTTCTTCAGCAAGACTCAACCTTCGTCAAGTTGGCGTACCAAAAGAGATTCTTGTCATTTAATGTGACTGACAAAAGCAATTACTGCCAGAGATTTTGTGTCAGTCGCGGCACGCTGAATCAAGACAGCTGGCAGTTCTATCCCAAATCTGCGTGTATTCTGAAGTTTTCTTCCTCAAGTCTGTGTGGATTCTGAAGTTTTCTTCATCAAAGTCTGCGTAGATTTTGAAGCTTCTTGCCCTAAGTTTGCGTGGATTTTAAAGCTTTCTACCCCGAGTCTGCGTGGATTTCGTCTTCACCAAGTCTGCGTAGATTCTGAAGCTTCTTGCCCCAAGTTTGTGTGGATTTTGAAGCTTTCTACCCCGAGTCTGCGTGGATTTTGTCTTCAACAAGTCTGCGTGGATTTCATCAAATTGGAGTACGTGGCAGCCATGCCACTGATCTCTCGCCTGCGTGTCCTGTAACTTGCACACGACTCATGCATGATTGCCATGTGTCCAACAGTTACAGGCCACGTCCAGTAACTGCTCACAACCTTGCGTATGTTAAATCCTGCGTGATTTTTAACTAAGCACAGGCTGTGAAGACAGTTATCATTTCAGTTATTATTTTTGACTCTATAAATAGAGTTCTTTTTCTCATTCATTGGACATATACATAGTTATCTACTGTCAAAATTTTGAGAGCTTTTCTTCTTCGCATAGTCCAAGGATAAAGTGATCGTCTTCTAGATCAGATTCCCACAGTTGTAATTTTTCCAGATACATAAATAAAGGAATTTATTTATGGAAAACAAATTGGCGACTCTGCTGGAGAAAACCATCTTCTCTTCTGAGATGGCAACAACTCAATGCGATACTTCGTCAATCGGCTCGACGAAGAAGGTGATGACGATCTAATTCGATCAACTCGCCTATGAAGAAATGCAGCAGGCTAAGAGTGGTAAGCCCACTACAGCCTCTATCATCACTGCCAAGTCGAAGGGACACTCTGTCTATGTCCCTAAGAATCAGTTGGCAGCCAATGGTGAAGTCTCTGCCACAGTGTCTGCTCCTAACACTGGCAAGAACTCTACTGCAAGCACGCACACTCTTGTGCGCTCGAAGATGATAGCAATCAAAGATCACGCTAACAGTACTGGCTCCTTAGCCAAATCTGTTCCAGTATGTGTCTCCAAAGTTGAAAGTCACGCTGACAGTACTGGCTCCTTAGCCAAATCTGTTCCAGCGTGCAATTTCAACCTCAAAAGTCACGCTGACAGCACTGGTTCCTTAGCCAAGTCTGTTCCAGTGTGTAATTCTAAAATCAACAATCACGCTAACAATATTGGCTCCTTAGCCAAATCTGTTCCAGCGTGTATTTCCAAAGTCAAAAGTCACGCCAACAGCACTGGTTCTTTAACCAAGCCTGTTTCAGCGTATATTTCATCTAAGAAGAATATCTCTTTAGCTATCTCTTCTTCTTTGCCAAGTTCTACCAGAACTGGGGGTGGTCTTCCATACAAAGTCCCTTCGAAAAGAAATAACTCTTTAGTTGTTTCTTCTGCTCCTGTAGTTTTTACTTCAGGAACAGCTTTGACTGACAATTTTGTTAGTCAAAGAAAAGGAGATGGTCTTTTGACTACTCTTTCTTCTGGACATTCTACGTCTCAAAACTTGAATGAGTCTAAGAAGAAACATTCCTTAATGTTTTCTTCTATGACTTCCTCGAATTGGGCACATAATTCGTCTAGAAAAGGTCTGTTACCAACTCCTAATCAAGGGGGTGGTTCAACTCTTCCTTCTCTGCAAATATCCAGATCAATGGAAGGAAAACTCCATGTTTCCAAAACTAATGTGTTACCGCCAACTGATTTAAGAACAAAAATTAACACTTCTGGTGTTAAGAAACCATACCAGTTGGAAACAAGGATAAGAGATCCAGATGCAGAGTATGCAAGAAACTATGTGGCTCATATTAATCATTCTCTATATAATCAAGAGCCATCAAGACCCAAGAATAGGAAATATACTTCTCAATCTTCACAAACAGATTTACGAGAATATCTTCAACAGAAGAGAAGAAGTGATTCTGTCTCAAAGGACCATGCTGAATGTGACTTCTATCCAAGAGTCATAATTCAATGCAGATGTCAATCAATGGCTCATGATCATGTTGATCATGAATGTGACTTCCAGCCAAGAGTCATAATGCAATGCAGATGTCAAACAAAATGACAATCTGTCTTCAATCGGATTCAGTGTGAACCTATGCCTGATGAAGATGAGCCTTTGTTTGCTTCTGTCAATATGACCTCTCGGGATGCTGGGGGTAGAGTTGATAGTCCAGATGGAGTATATAGAAATACCAGAGCAAGAGTCCTGGCCTCTAGTCAAAGAAATTTGATCTCTGAAGATGATTCTGAATTCCTTGGAGAATCTAACTTCCCACCTCTTCCTACTGGGGGTAGTTCTCCTATAATTGACTTTGATGCACAAAGCAATGATTCAGAACAAACAACATCTACCAGTTCATCAATAATTTCTCGTACAGTCACGACTTATATGGTTGATGGGAATACTGATGAACCTTCTTCTTCCTTGACTCCTCAAGATCAAATAATTGCTTTTTTGGAACAACAAATGAAGTCTATGGCTGATACTATGAAGTCGATGTATGAACTCATGGCAACACAGATGCAAAATCGACAGACTGTACCAGATGCCATACCAACTGACACTGATATGAGTCCAGTACAAGTTCCTCCAGTAGTACAATCCAATACTCTTGGACCAGCTCAACCAAACCCTAGTCTCTCTGGAGCTGGGGGTAGTGCTTATAATGCTGTTCCTCCTCCCAACTATTCTCTACAAGTTACAACTCCACAATCTTCTGGAGTTGTTAATGAAGAATTGAGGAATCTCAAAACTCAATTCGAGGCATTCAAACAGAAAGATGGTTTACAAAGGTTAGGCATCAAACAACCTTTTCCGATAGAATGGAAGCAAGTATCGTATCCTCCTAAATACAAGCCTCCCACTATCTCATTCTATGATGGAACCACTTCTCCAAGTCAGTTCATTAATCACTTTGAAGTGATGACTGATCAGCTGCAACCAAGCGACGTCCTCCTTACTCGGGTGTTTGTTGGATGTCTCAAGGGAACGGCTTATGATTGGTATAGAAGTCTCCCAGATGGGAGCATTACCTCATTTTCCGGTTTCAAACAGATGTTTCTTGAACGGTTCTATGAAGGGCTCAATGACATGACTATGTCTGTTCTTATTAGAATCAAGCAAAAAAATAATGAAACTACAGAAGAGTACATTGAACGGTTTCGAAGAGAAGCTCTGAAGATGCCTCTTGGAACTCCTGATGCTGTCACCATCGACACATGCAAATCAAACTTGTTGCCAATCATCAGCATGTGGACAGGATCCACTCAATTCCAAGACTGGCCTTCTTTCATAGTTAGTGCCAAGGCCGCAGAAATTAGTGCTGAAACCTTCAAAGGTTTAGGAGTGCAGATGACTCCTAAAGAAACAGGTCAAGGTACTAACAATAAAAACAATGCTCGCAAGGAAAAAGAAACTCTTGAAGTTAATCTTCAGAGCGAAGATGCATCAACTGTTCAAACTTCTCCTACAACTCAACAACCAAGAACACCTCGCCCCAAAGAAGAATACTCTTTCGATGACGACGATGTCCTTGGTATCTTTGAATGTTTGCTGAAAGGTAATAAGATACAATTACCTGAGATCAAGAAACCTGATGAAGCTGGTAAAACAGATCATCCCAAATACTGCCCATATCACGGAATGCTGGGTCATACAATTCGTACATGTTATGTACTGAAAGGAAAGATCCAAGAAATGATTAAATCTGGAGCTATCTCTCTTACTCCAAAAGAGAAGATCGTCACCTCCAACGTCGTCTCTATGCAATTCGGAGATTTCCCTCCTCAACTCCTTGAAAGTGGAATCGTTCCTATTCCCAAGGCAACTCTTGACATAGTGAATCTTCCTCCTCCACAGTCTGAAGGATTAGTGCCAATCACTTTGGAAACTGGAGAAATCATGTGGATCCATCCTGATCTAGTGGCAGATTTTGAATCGCCTTCTACTCAAAAGACTACTTCTCGAAAGTCCAAGAAGGATGGAAAGATTAAGTCATGTCATATGACTTCTCTTGGATCTATTCCTGACACAGAGCCAAAAGAGAAAGAAGAAGCACTTGTTAGTGCTACTCGAACGGGAAAACCTTATCTAAAGGATTATTCCAAGAATCCTGAGGATCCTCTTGATATCCCTCCAGCTGATAAAGATGCTTCTAATGTTCCTCCTAAAGAAGAATCATCCACTGAACCTGTTCCTCCCAAGCCTACAGCTCTGGAGAAAGGCAAACAACATGCTCGGTTTGATAAGCCAATCAAGAAGTCTTCTTCTCTTGAACTTCAGAAGCCTTATAATTTCGATATTTTAGCTCAGCTTGCTAATACTCCAGCTAGAATGTCCCTCTTTGAACTTCTACGTCTTTCCAAAGAGACTCGGGAGACATTAAGTGAAGCACTTCTACAAGCTGACTCTTGTCTTGCACAATTGAAGAAGCCAGATGCAGAACCTGCCACTTGCTTACATTGCAACAGTGTATTGGAGATTATTCCAAATATCACCTTTATACAAGACGACATGCTATTAGAGGATAATCGACATGATCGGCCTCTCTACTACACCGGTTATATCGATAAAATAAAAATAGATCGTATCCTCATTGATCCAGGGTCTGCTATAAGCATAATGCCAAAGAGTCTGTTGGATGAACTAAAAATCCCTCTTCACAAGCTCTCTAAGACGGTTACTACTATCCTGGGATTCAATCAAAGCCGAAGCGAGCCTTTGGGAAAGATTCATCTGAAGCTTCAGATAGGCGATTTCAGATCCAAAGTCACTTTCTATGTGATCGAGATCGTGGGATCCTATAATCTTCTTCTGGGGAGGCCCTTTCTTCATGAAAATAATGTGGTGCCTTCTACTCTTCATCAGTATTTTAAATACATTGATAGCAATGGTACAAAAAGAAGTTGCTGATATAAATCCCTTCTATGGGGTTGAAGCTTATTTCAATGATTCTCGAATGTACAAAGAAGAGAATACAAGGGTTATACAAGCTATGGAGAAAGAGGATTCACAAAGTGAGACCTTAATAATTCCTGTTAAAGGTCGAACTATTCAGCAACAATCTCCCAAACTCTCTGAAGAAGGTTCTTTCATCATTCCGGTGAGTGGACGGATTTCTCCGTTACCTCAGTCGTTTGCTCAAGACACAATGATTATTCCTGTCAGTGGGCGTACTGTAATTCCTGCATCTCCACATATGAAACATGATACTCTGCTAATTCCAGTTGGAGGGCGGATTATTCTTCCATCTCAAACTTCAAGGGAGCTCACCTCTTCTGAGCCATTTGTTATCGATCTTAATCGAAACAACGCTTCTTCTCGTTCTTCTTCTCCCCCTTTAGTCATTGACTTGGCTAAAATCTCTAAGGCTCGGCCTTTTCCCAATGTAAATACTGCTGCTTTTACATTTAATGAAAAGTCTCCATCTTTGCAGTATGCTGATGTGTGTAATTATGTTCATAGTTATTTACATTTGTTAGATGACTTGAACGCAATAACCATAGGGGTTGTACAGACTGTTCATACAGATGTATCCCTAGAACCTGTACAATCTTTATACTTTCTAGTTCCCAGCAGAAAGCCAGGAGACATTCCAATATTCTTCTATAAAGGGCCCCAAAGTCCTTCTGATTTAGAAGATGAAGACAAAAATGATGATACTGAAAGATTACAACTACGTCGTTATAGTCAGCAATCTAAAGACATCATCAAAAATATGGGCTATGACTTCAGGACTGGCCTCAATATTGGAAAGGGAAGAAAAATGCCTGTTCGTATTCCTCCTCTGAAATATGGAAGGACGAAATGCGGACTGGGCTATATAGCCCCTACTTCTTTTATCAATATTATCCATGAAGATCCCGAGTCTGACGAAGATAAGAGATCTGATTCTTCTAGTACCACTTTTTGGGATTCCGATACGAGTATCGGTGACTTCTACTACAACCTTCTGTCTTCCAACATGGTTTCCATTGACCATTCTGAAGAAAGTGATGAAGACGAAGAAGAGTTTGAAATCTCACCTGAATCGAAACAATGGGCCCAAAGATTAGATAATCAATGGGAGTTCCGTTTCGAGCAAAAAGAATCTCCGACTGAAGACAAACTTGTTTAAATAAATGTTGGTGAAGAGGGATCTCCCAAAACAATATTCATCAGTGAAAGTCTTTCTGAACCTGATAAGCAAGACATGATCAAACTCATTCGTGACTACATCGATGTCTTCGCTTGGAGTTATGAAGATATGCCAGGACTTGATCCACAAATTGCAACTCACAAGCTCAATATCTTGCCGAATGCTAAACCGGTCAAACAATAACAGCGACGATTTCGTCCAGACATTATGGATGCAATTGAAGTTGAAGTCAATAAACTCATAACCTCCGGGTTTATTAAAGAGGAACAACATCCCGATTGGGTGGCTAACATAGTTCCTGTCCTTAAAAAGACTGGCAAGGTCAGAGTATGCATAGACTTCCGCGATCTCAATGCGGCATGCCCTAAAGACGAATTCCCTCTACCAATCACTGATGTCATGATTGATAATACCTGTGGATTTGAACGGATGTCATTCATAGACGGGTATTCTGGATACAATCAGATTAAAATGTTTCCAGATGACGAGAAGCACACTTCTTTCAGAACGCCGATCGGTACATACTGTTATACAGGTATGCCATTCGGTCTCAAGAATGCAAGAGCAACTTATCAACGAGCTATGAGCACTATATTCTGTGAACATTTGCGGAAAACAGTCGAATGCTATGTTGATGATATTACAGTCAAAAGTCGACAAAAGGAGGATCATATCCAAGATTTGAAGACTATATTTGATCTAATGCGTAAGCATCAATTAAAGATGAACCCTACTAAGTCCTTCTTAGGCGTCTCTGGTGGTAAATTTCTCGGCTTCGTCATTACCTCTAAAGGTATACACGTGGATCCCGAGAAGATCAAAGCCATCCAAGAGATACGTCCTCCACGCACCTTAAAAGAGCTACGAGGATTTCAAGGAAGGATCGCTTATATCAGGAGATTCATCTCTAATTTATCAGGACGCTGCAGACCATTCAACAAACTTATGAAGAAAGGTGTTTCTTTTGTCTGGAATGATGAATGTCAGAAAGCATTCGATGATATAAAACAATATCTGATGAGCCCTCCAGTATTGGTCCCGTTTCAGGAATTCCATTTCTCCTATATACTCGAGCAATGAGTCATTCATTGGGTGCATTACTCGCTCAAAAGAATCAAAATGGTCACGAACAAGCCATCTACTATCTCAGTCGTACTATGACCGGAGCTGAACCTCGATATTCACCGGTCGAAAAAGAATGTCTAGCCTTGATGTTTGCTGTTCAAACGACACGATATTATATCATTGGCCAGACTATTCATGTCATCTCCAGGATCAATCCTATACGGATCATGATGAAGAAACCCAGTGTTTTGAATTCTCGATTAGCTAACTGGGGAATCCTACTTGCTCGGTATGACATGCATTATATTCTTCAGAAGTCAGTCAAAGGACAAGCTTTAGCTGATTTTCTGGCTGCTCATTCAATTCCAGAAGATTCAAAACTCTATGACGAAATTCCAGATGAAGTCCTAGATTCAAACCAAATTGCTGAAAAAGATCCTACTTGGCGTCTATTCTTTGATGGAGCTTCAAGGATAAGTCCTAATGGTGATATTATCGCTGGAATTGGAATCGTTCTTGTATCGCTAGAAGGTCTTACTATCCAAAGAGCTTATTCTCTCGATCAGCCGTGTTCAAACAATGTAGCTGAGTACAATGCATTACTCATTGGTCTTCAACTCGCTAACCATCTAAATATTCAACATTTGGAGGTGTACGGAGACTCTAAACTCATTGTCAATCAGATAAGGGGTACTTATGAAGTCCGCCATCAAGATCAGGTTCCTTATCATAGATCAGCTATAATTATGGCTTTTTTGTTTGAAGAATTCTTCATTGAACATGTTAGACGAGCATGTAACACAGAAGCTGATGCTCTAGCTAATCTTGCAGCGGTGTTGGCTATCCCAATTAGACGACAACAAATAATTCTTGTTCGCAATCGAGAATTATTTCCTCTTAAAAATAACCTGACCCTAGGACTTCCAGTTGACATTGAAGAATCAACATCTCATGACGTCAACACAATAAGAGGATTTAGATTTAGTCGTAAATCTTTATCATCTTTATCTGATTCCAGCATGGAATTCATCTTCAGTCATTCGGCCGAGAATCAAAATATGAATACGGATTGGAGACTTCCTTTCTTAGATTTTGTATTGTATGCTATTCTTCCGGATGATCCGAGTGAAGCAGCATCTATCAGACGACGATCATTCCGATTCTATTATAATCATACAACAAAGGCCTTATATCGTCGAGCCTATGATGGTTTACTTCTCCGATGTGTTGCCGGTGACGAGGCTCAACAAATTATTCGTGAAGCACATGATGGAATTTGTGGAGCACATCAGCCTGGACCAAAACTTCAAGACCGTATTCGACGTATGGGTTATTATTGGCCTACTATGGTATCAGACGCCATCGAATATGCAAAGAAGTGTAAAGCTTGTCAAATCCATGTGGATTTTATTCATCAACCTTCGGAATTTCTACATCCGACGGCAGCATCATGGCCCTTCGAAGCTAGGGCATGGATATTATTGGTCCGATCAATCCGCCGTCATCCAAGGGTCATCGGTTTAAGCACCACGTCATCTACAGATTTGGTGTTTCTCGACGCATTATTCATGATAACGGACCACAGTTCATCAGTCAGAAGTTTACTCGATTCTGTGACAATCACCGGATCAACAATGTGGCTTCTACCGCATATAATCCGACAGCTAACGGATTAGCAGAAGCTTTCAACAAGACCATCATCAAACTCCTAAAGAAGTTTGTCTCTACTAACAAACGTAATTGGAGTGAGAAGCTCGGTGAATGTTTGTGGGCTTATCGCACTATAGTTCGTAATGCTACTAAATGTCCACCCTTCTCTCTGGTGTATGGTTGCGAAGCTGTTCTTCCATTAGAGATTCAAATTCCTTCTTTAAGGATAGCAATCGCTAATGAACTCACTGCAGAAAATAATGATCGTCTTCGACTTCAAGAATTAGAAGCTCTGGATGAAAAGCGATTATCTGCTCAACAGAATATTGAATTCTATCAAGCTAGAATTTCAAGAGCTTTTAATAAGAAAGTCAGAATTCGGACATATCAAAAAGGAGAACTTGTTCTAACAGTCAGACGTCCTATGACTATGACTCATATGAGCAAGGGCAAATTTGACGCAAAGTGGGAAGGACCCTATATTGTGAGCAAAGTTTTCTCAAATGGAGCTTATCAACTCTCAGAATTGGATGGTCGAAAAGTTTTGATGCTTATTAATGGCAAATTCCTTAAAAAATACTATGTATAAATGTAAATGCTTGTAATCATCAGACAGTTTCATGTTTAGAAATAAAATTTTTATTTTATTTTTATCATGAATGATGATACATGATATTAAAGAAGATCACTATCATCCTTTTCTACATTTGGATGTGGGCCACTGCCGTCCTTCTCGAAGACGTGATCAGCAAAAGAGTCGAGAACCTCCTTGCTAGAACCCACGAGGAACTTGCAAACGGCCATCCTCATGGCTTCTTCTTCTTCAGTCTTTTCCTGGTTCGAGTAGGAAATCCAGAATGTCCCTTGGTGGCTTGGGTACAGACGAACCTTCGCCTGCTTCCGTCTTTTTCGATTGAACTGGATCAGCAGGGTGTTCTTCAGTGCCTTTCTGAACTTTTGAGGCAATTCCAGTTTTCTTGGATGCTTCTTCAGACGACATTTTTATGTTTGAAAGAAGAATTGTTCGTTCTTGTCAGATTTCTGCTATATTTATAGGCAGAAGTTCTACAAATAATGAAACGTCACATTCATCTGACGGTTCATCCATCCGTTAATTGCGTTCATCCGACGATTCACACATTCATTAATACTTGACGGTTCATCCGTTCATTTATTCGTCCGTTCATGATCTTCTATCAATTTATTAAGTGGGGATTCGTTATTGATCATGTTTTCATAACCTCTGAATCAATTCCGAATCTACTTGCTCATTTGTCATTTTTGACCTCTGTATAGAAATCAATCTATTTTCTTTTGAGTTCCTACATATTATCACGTCCATAATACCTCTGATAATATCATATACTCTAAAACAGAAAAGAAGATTTCATTATCTATCATGTCCACAATTCATCCACAAATACAAATCTTTGAGCATAGAAGAATTATCATTTCCATTCTTATTTCACCACAAAAAGTCTATTATATTTTCTTAGACTTTCTTACAAATCATAATAGAAATCTATTACAAATCTTGGATTTTCATTCTACACCACAACAATAACCTAATAGAGATCTATCTTCTTCTTTGGATCTTCTCCGTCGAATCTTCTCCGTCAGGTTCGTTGTTGGTTGCAGTTCTTGACTATCTGAGTCCCAGTCACGACCAGATCAGCAGGAATCAAACTCTAGTCTTCTCTCTCAGACGAGAGGAGAACCACAGAGTATGGCAGCCCAAAGTCGTGGTGCTGCCAATACAACTAGTGGATTGGGGGTAACCTCTCAAGGAAGACAGGAATGTATCCAAACCTTGGGATACAATTCCTAGTTCTTCCGTGAAAGGAACTCTACTACCCGATTTCTCGGGGTAGTGTTGACTCCACCATCCAACTCTCGTGTATAAAGGCTCTTCCTACCATCTGAGGAAGACCCTTCTATCCCACGAAGAGTTCTGAGTTGTCTGATTTACGCGTCAAAAGCGTATGAGCTCCCTGATGTAGATGTCAGCAGGATATTCTCTACAGCATCCACATCCCCAATGCCAGTTCTGAAGAAAATTTTCAGCCAAGTTTCTGCAGAAAGTATCTACAGAAATCATTCAGTATGCATTTATCAAACAGAGACAGGCGTGTATTGTTCAAATCAGAAACAAGAAATAGAAAGCCTATCTTCAACAGCAAAAATAATACACGTATTACACTGACTTACCTTCAAGTTTGGTGCTAAGGATTGGCAAACTCATGTTTGATACAGTGCGCAGAAGTCGAACATTAGAAAACATTGCTTTCCTGTTTGAGAGTGAAATCTCCCAAAAATTTCATTCTCAGAGAAGAAGAAGAGGAATAGGAGATGAGTATCTGTGAAACTCTTCTATCTATTTAAAGGGCAAAGTACAAGTCTATTCTTGGAAAAGATCCGCATAAATAGCGCTCGTAAACTGTGGAATGAGTGTTACGTGTGCTTTGGAAGACAGAGCAACATTGGAAATAGTCAAAGGGTGCTAATTAATATTCTTCATTTATGCCCGCAGATTAAACACAGAAGTTGTACTTCATTCTTCAAGACAGACACTGATGGCCTTACAAAAGATAAAACAAAAAGAGTGCAACAAAAGCACAAAAGACACGCTCTATTTTCCAGAGCGACTGAGCTTAATGCCTAGTTCTTCTACGCTTTTGACCCCCATGCGGTGTAACAGAGCCTTCAACATTTCACGCTGCTCTATGAGGCTGTGCCCATCAGAAGAGAACGAGCCATCTAAGCCAAAATAGCTCAAGAAATTCTTGGCTAGTTGCAAGGGATCATCTTTGAGTTCGAAGACAAGGGGCTCTGGCTCTTCACCCCCAAAAGTGGGGTCACCATGGGAACAAAAGCCCAACTTGCGTGCTTCTTCCTCAGCTTTCTCTTTTGGTGTCATGTTGACGTAAGATGAAGATTAAATGAATCCTCTCCCTGTTTATATAACAAAGCTCGCCGGCGGTTCATATTCCACCATAAACTGGATGTAATCAGTCTCGGAAAATGAAGAGTCATCATGACATTTAATAAGTTCATTTGGATATTCTCAAAGAACTTCGAAGTCTTTCCGACTTTCGAAAAATTTGAAGTCATCTCAGCGTGACTGATTTCATTTTATCATCTTATTTTCAAAGTATTTCGAAAATTTTGAAGTCTTTTCAATTTTTCGAAAACTTTGAAGGGGGGTCTTGTAGGCCTTTAAAAATGACAGTCACGCTGAGTTGATCAGGACAGAGTCAAAAGTCACGCTCAGTTGATCCAGACAATATTTACAAATCACGCTGGAGAGACAGCTCATCATTTGTCAGAGAGTAATTATGACTGACAGCACAACAGTCGAAGAATGTCTCTTCGTATGCCACGTATGTACAGAATTCGAGAGATCACAGCCGTCTATTGCGTGATTTTCGAAATCTTCTTCAGCAAGACTCAACCTTTATCAAGTTGGCGTACCAAAAGAGCTTCTTGTCATTTAATGTGACTGACAAAAGCAATCACTGCAAGAGATTTTGGGTCAGTCGAGGCACGCTGAATCAAGACAGCTAGCAGTTCTATCCCAAATCTGCGTGTATTCTGAAGTTTTCTTCCTCAAGTCTGCGTGGATTTTGAAGTTTTCTTCATCAAAGTCTGCGTAGATTCTGAAGCTTCTTGCCCAAACTTTGTGTGGATTTTGAAGCTTTCTACCCCGAGTCTGCGTGGATTTCGTCTTCACCAAATCTGCGTGGATTCTGAAGCTTCTTGCCCCAAGTTTGCGTGGATTTTGAAGCTTTCTACCCCGAGTCTGCGTAGATTTCGTCTTCAACAAGTCTGCGTGGATTTCATCAAATTGGAGTACGTGGTAGCCATGCCACTGATCTCTCGCCTGCGTGTCCTATAACTTGCACACGACTCATGCATGATTGCTATGTGTCCAACAGTTACAGGCCACGTCCAGTAACTGCTCACAACCTTGCGTATGTTAAATCTTGCATGATTTTCAACTAAGCACAGGCTGTGAAGACAGTTATCTTTTCAGTTATTATTTTTGACTCTATAAATAGAGTTCTTTTTCTCATTCATTGGACAGATACATAGTTATCTACTGTCAAAATTTTGAGAGCTTTTCTTCTTCGCATAGTCCAAGGGATAAAGTGATCATCTTCTAGATCAGATTCCCACAGTTGTAATTTTCTCAGATACACAAATAAAGGAATTTATTTATGGAAAACATATATAAGAGAAGGTGGCAAAATCATTACCCCCGGAGGCTACCTTGGAGGGCTTTCTCTCTTTATGGATGAGGCAGTTTCTGGTCCCTGGATCCAGTACTATCGACCGCATTCACCGAGGCGTGCTGTTTGCCGCCGTCTATTTAGTTTTTGGGGACAAGATGGACATCCTCAACGCCATGACCAGCCGACTGAATGCGTGTCTTCGTGAATTTACGACCGCTATGACGGACAGGCCTGATTCTCGAAATGAATATCCTCGTACCGAGATGTCGTATATATTCTTATTCGACTGGTTAATTCTACATCATCCATCCTTGATAGACCCTACTCTTGGTGCTGGTGGAGCTCTGGCAACGAACTTCACCGACAGATATGCTGAGTCTCGATGGAAGGTAGACCCATTATTTGATTATAGAAGGGCACTGAACATGGGCACCAATTGGAAGTTCTTTTACGTTGCTTCTCCTCCTGGGTACGAGAACTTCTCAGCTCTCTTATGGATTTAGAGCCCATTGGTACCCGATCACCTCCAGCTGCCTTTTCTTGGTTGAAGATGATCAGGCCTTTATATTTGGTGTATCGGTTCGAGAGCGAGTGCTACTTGGAACCATACTTTCCCAGCCGCTTCGTTCGTCAATTCGGCTATGACCAGATGCATGTCGGGAACGCAACCACCTGCCTTCAAGCCTTCGGGCATTTGATCGACGGGGCCCGAGGATAAAGATATTATAATACGAGAGACAGTAAAGCCATATTCACTATGCCCTCTGCTACCTTTGAGGATGGTCCGCGTATGTTATGTACATATGTAAATTTTAATACCTCAGCCAACACCTTCTTTGAAGGTCAGATAGCTTTGTTGGCGTAAAGAAAGTACGGGGCAGGACTGCAGCCACCGTGAATTTGTCTGAGGCAGAGGAGAACATCCTTGCTGATGGTCCACAAGAGGCTGTGCCTATTGATTTTTATGACGAGGTACAAGAGGCATTGTGCATCTCCATCAAGAAGCGAAAAGATAAATCTCCTGTGAAGGGAAATGGCAAGAAGCGGAAGACTGAGACCTCTTCTCAGTATGCTCAAGATGAGCCTCTCACTCCCGCAAAGGAAAAGATACGAAGAAGGAGGAGGCAATTATCGTCGATCAGCACGTGGTGAGGACAAGTGCCCATACACGACAAATGGAAGTTGCGTTTTCCCCGGGAAGATCTTCTTTCGTGGGAACAACTCCACCTCTTATATAGAAGGGGAGTATGTGTCGCACCCCACTCCCGTAGGAGCGATCGTTCTCGCTAAGACGTGATGCCGTGCGAGCCTAGATTGCGCTCGTACAAGTCAGTTTCATAACGGCCGATTACAGCGGCGGCGACGGGGTCGTCGCACAGAAGTCCCAAGCAGAAACATTGAGACATGCAGTAGAAATTTAAAGGCAAAACACAAGTTATACAAAAAAGCTCTTTATTGATATTGAAAAATCAGATTACAATAGGCGCAAGGCCATGATTACAAGTCTCTCATGCTCACTTTTCTCTCATTATACAAGTCACTTTGCGCTCTCTCATCGCTCGATACAATGCATGAGCCGGCGGAAGCTTCGGAAGGCAATGTCCATACATTATGTCCCGTATAAGTCTTGACTTCACGCGGCCGCACGCTTCGAATCGCCAAGGAACTCCGTGCCTCGACGCATCCAAGCGAGCTCCGCGCCACGAGCTTCTACCTGTGCCTGCACATGAAAGACTATGTGGGTGTCAGTACTCAACTGTACCGGTGGAGTGAGATCATCGCCCACCCATACATAACCGACACGTTCATTTTCTTTGTGCAATACAAGTCCCTTTACGATTGTCTTTCTAGTCTTGCCTTAGGATCAGTTTTAAGACTACGACGCCTGACGAAACCGATGTGCCACGACGTGGTCGTGCTATAATGCCAACGTGTATTTCGATCGAGGCAGTGCCTTATCGCTTATTTACTTAACCGAACTTCAACTCAGGACGGCAGGGTCGTGCCATATTCTATTCGTGACTTCAATATATTCGAGACGGTGCTTCGCCGAGGAGCAACTTATGCGAACTCGGCCGTGCCAAGACTTTTACTTAAACTCAAGTGCCTCTATACCAATTCTCGTGCCAACGACGTCAAGGGGACGACTCGTGCTGGTCGTGCCTCTAGACCTTGCTTAGACTTATTCGTGCTTCAAGATTGAGGCCGTGCCTCACAACTTATCAAGACTTATCCATGCTACCGCCTTGCGGCATTCCTGTTCGACTCATAAACCAACTTAGACAAGACTTGTGAAACATAGTGTCGATTTCATGGACATCCCGACGCCAAGTATCGTGCCAAGCACGGTGCCTATGTTACCGACTAGACATGCATTCAAGTTCTAGACTCAATCCAAAGATATACATGCGGTTTGCCTCTATACTGCCGACCCATCTATATGAGTGGTCACTAGCAATGTCAAGCTATCTTAGTGTCATGCCCCGCTCCCGTAGGAGCGATTGTCCTCGCTAAGGCGTGATGCCACACGAGCCTAGATTGCGCTCGTGCAAGGCAGTTCCATAACGGCCGATTACATCGACGGCGACGGGGTCGTCGCACAGAAGTCCCAAGCAGAAACATTGAATCATTACAGCAGAAATTTAGAACAAGCACATATGAACACAAGTAACTCAAAAGAATCTCTTTATTGATATTGGCTACAAGATTACATTTGTGGGTGCAAGGCCAAATTACAAGTCTTTCGTGCTCACTTTTCTCTCATTTACAAGTCACTCTGCTCTCTCTCATCTCTCGATACAATACTTGAATCCAGCGGAAGCTTCGGAAGGCGATGTCCATACATTATGTCCTGTATAAGTCTTCAGATCATGCGGCCGCACGCTTCGACTCGCCAAGGAACTCCGTGCCTCGATGCATCCAAGCGAGCTCCGCACCACGAGCTTCTACATGTGCCTGCACATGAAATACTGTGTGGGTGTCAGTACCACTGTACTGGTGGAGTGAGCTTCTCGCCCACCCATACATAACTGACACGTTTCATTTACTTTGTGCAGCTTAAACCCTTTCAATTATCTTTCTAGTCTTGACTTAGGATGCATTTTAAACGAGACGTCTCGGTCTATACTTAACGATGCAACGACGAGGTCGTGCTATAATGCCAACGTGTGTTTCGATCGAGGCAGAGCCTCATTACTCAAGTGCTCGACCGAACTACAACTCGGACGGCAGGGTCGTGCCATATTCTACTCGCGACTTAGACATATTCAAGAGTTTGCTATGCCGAGGAGCAACTTACGCGAACTCGGCCGTGCCAAGACCTTTACTTAAACTTCAGCGCCACTAGACCAATTCTCGTGCCAACGATTCAAGTGCCAAGGACGGCAATAGGATGACTCGTGCAGGCCGTGCCGCTAGACTTGATTCGTGCCTTAAGACCTGCTTAGACTTGTATAGGCTACAAGATTGAGGCCGCGCCTCGTAAGTTATCAAGACTTATCGTGTTACCGCCTTACGGCTTCTCCTGTTCGACTCATGAATCAACTTAGACAAGACTTGTGGACCATAGCATCACTTCCAAGAACATCCCGACGACATCTATCGTGCCAAGCACGGTGCCTATGCTGCAGCCCAGTCTTAGGCCCAGACATTGTGTTCCCGACTAGACAAGCAATCAAGCTTCTAGACTCAATCCAAAGGCATACATGCGGTGTGCCGCTATCTACCGACACATCTACATGAGTGGTCACTAGCAATTTCAAGCTATCTTGGACTGGCTCGACGGGGGTATCGGTCCGCCCTTCTAAGGGTAGCTAGCCCCGGAAGCGCCGATACTCCCATGCGGTTATCCGGCTTGCAGGTTGAGCCACACTCGCTTCCCCCGGGACGAATGATTCTGGCGCCCCGGTAATCATTCGAGAAGACTACACCTTGTCGACAAGTTGTCCATGACCATGCAAGTCTAAACTCGATCTACCAGTCTTTCCTTAACATGAACATGCTTTTCCTTCTTTCTAACAAGACTTACGAGACTCCCAAGCCGGAGGACCGATCTCGTGTGCGGGACATATCAAGACTTAGCGAGACTCCCAAGCCGCGGGACCGATCTCGTGTGCGGGACATATCAAGACTTAGCGAGACTCCCAAGCCGCGGGACCGATCTTGTGTGCGGGACATATCAAGACTTTGCGAGACTCCCAAGCCGCAGGACCGATCTCGTGTGTGGGACATATCAAGACATGGCGAGACTCCCAAGTTGCAGGACCGATCTCGGCGACAACAAGTCGCATGGACTTCCTTTGTTCGTGGCAAGCTTTTCACTAAATCGACCGTAACTCGTGCCTTAGATAGGCCTGGTTCTCTAGGCGACGCTAACGCTCAAGTCATATACTTTACACGACGAGCCTTGTTCTCAAGGGACTACGCGACTTGACAACCGCAGATAGAGCGGGACAGTGCTAGTAATGGCTTCGATAGCCCAGCACAACTCTTGTCTAACTTATTCGGCAATGACTTGACGAGCAAAGGCTACGCCGAGCTACGTGTCTAGGAGACGTGCTAGGCACGGGGTCGACTTGAATAACCAACTGCTGGGTGCCTAGACTTAAGCCAACAGCCGTGCAAGACGACTTAACTTGCGGGACGTACGAAGGCTATGCCAAGCCTTGCGGGACAAGACCGTGCATGCTTTGTTAAGCATTCATGGGGGCGACGCCTATGACTTAGGCAAATTCGAGTGTCGGGACGAATCGACGGGACCAACGGGACATGCGAAGGCTATGCCAAGCCTTGCACAACGGGACCGTACCTGCTTTAGCAAGCATTTACGCAGGCGACGCCTAAGACTTAGGCTATCTCAAGTGTCGGGGTAACTTAACAACTTAAGCCAACGTCCTTCTCCCAAGCCACGGGATCGAAGGACCGAGTGTTATTTGAAAGCATGCTGAGCCGACTTCTATGTTGACCGTGGGACCATTTTCCATGTTCTAGGACATTTCGACGGTTCGGGATTACTCCCTTAGCTATGTGCGTTCGTAGCTTTTAGATTAGCCTAGTTGTGCAAGTTGAAAACAAGTGAGTTATTAAGTGAAGGCTAAGATGAAGCAAGTTCACCGAAACTCCCCCACCTGTGCGAGGAGTCGCCTCGACCGAGCGAGCCTTCGAGTAGCCGTTGCAAGGCTAAGTTCCAACGCCGTCGGCGTTTCGATTTCTCCGATTGACTTTGCGGGATGGGGCACTACACTTAGACTCAGCTCAGAGATATCGGCTCGTCCCTCCGTGGATAGCTAGCCCCGAAAGTGCCAAGTATCACCCATGCGGTTATCCAGCATCCTACCTTGAGCCGCCTCGTTCCTCCCGGGCCGACATGATCCCGGCGCCCCGGCGATCACTCGAGAATACTTCACCTTGTTGACAAGTTGTCTAATGACCATGAAAGACCCAACTCGATCTACCAAGTCCTTCCTTATTCATGACCATGGTTTCCAACTTCCTATCGAGACTCCCAAGTAGCGGGACCGATCTTGTGCACTTCCTTATCGAGACTTAGCAAGACTCCCAAGTAGCGGGACCGATCTCGTGTGCGAGACTTATCGAGACTCCCAATTAGCAGGACCGATCTCGTGTGTTTTCTTGTCGAGACATAGCGAGACTACCAAGTAGCGGGACCGATCTCGTGTACGAGACTTATCGAGGCTTAGCGAGACTCCCAAGTAGCGGGACCGATCTCGACGACAACCAGTCGCGTGGACTTTTTTTGTCCGTGGCATACTCTTTACTAAATCTATCGTGGCTCGTATCTTAGACAGTCCTGGTTCTCTAGGCGACGCCATCGCTCAAGTCATATACTTTATATGATGAGCCTTGCTCTCGAGGGACTATGCGACTTGACAACCGCAGATAGAGCGGAACAGTGCTAGAAATGGCTTAGATCGACCGTCATAACTTTGCCTAACTTATTTGTGCAATGACTTGACGAGCAAAGGCTACGCCAAGCTTCACATCGAGGGAACGTGCCGTGCACGCGTTCGAATTGAACAACCAAGTTCTCGGGTGCCTAGACTTAAGCCAAAAGCCGTGCAAGACGACTTAACTCATGGGACGTGCGAAGGCTATGCAAGCCTTGGATGACGGGACCGTGCATGCTTTATCAAGCATTTCTGCAGGTGACGCCTAGGACTTAGGCTAATTCGAGTGTCGGGGCAACTTAGCAACTTAGGTCAACTTCCTTCTCCCAAGCCACAGAACGAAGAATTGAGTGTCACTTTGAAAGCACGCTGAACACACTTCTAAGATGACCGTGGAACCTTTTTCAAGTTCTAGGATATATCGACCCGTCGGGATTATTCCCTTAGTTATGTGCGTTCGTAGCTTTTATATTAGCCAACTTGTGCAAGTTGAAAACATGTGATTTATTATGTGAAGGCTAAGATGAGGCAAGTTCACCGAAACTACCCCACCTGAGCGAGGAGTCGCCTCGACCGAGAGAGCCTTCAAGTAGCCGTTGCAAGGCTAAGTCCGAACGCCGTCGGCATTTCGATTCCTCCGATTGACTTTGCGGGACGGAGAACTAAATCATACACCACTCAGAACAAGTCTCATCCTCGAAACTTTCCTGAAGGCAAGCCATCCTACCATTTCTATGGCCAAGACTTTATCGTGCCCAGACACGGAACTATAACAGTCCAGTAAGGTACACCATATTTTATCGTACACACTCCGCCTACGCGTTTCTTTGATTCCGAGCCACGCTCGCATGACTATCAATATTTCCATTAACATGATTTCAAAATCCTCGACCATTTCCATTCTTCAAGTCTCGCTTGAATTTAATGTATCACTTGGTTGGGTCGTGCACGCATTCCAGGCGTCCCCAAAATACATGCATTCAGCCAAGCCGCATGATAGAGAATTCATCATTCTCACTCGAGTCGCATCATGCACATACTCAAGCATCCCTGAAATATATGCATGTCAGCCGAATCTTATTAGGGGTATTCCCATACCCTTGATTCATTCGTTCCATCCATAACAATCCTCAAGATCAATCTTTCGATTGCTAACTCTTGAAACAGGGACGTCTCGCCTAACCGCTAGGCCAATTCTCAAGGCTAAGTCAATGTCAGGATTGG